>JAPQVY010000111.1:9209558-9457058 GCA_028535165.1 Quercus tomentella | reverse complement strand
TATTAAATTAATCTTCTTTTACAGATTTTAGGGTTTAGGGTTTAGCTCCAAGCTTGCTATTTTCTATTTCATCAAACCCTAGAACCTCTTTTTATGCTACCAAGACTCAATTTTTGGTTCTCCTTGTAACTGAAAACTTTGGCTCAACACAATTTGAAAGTTACCAATTCGCAGCCTTTGGTCTCTGTTTGTTTCCACTGAAAATGTTGTCACGGTTTAAGGGAAAAGTGAATTTATCTTGAATTGAAGAGAGATTATAGAATTTTTAGTCTATAAAGTGTAAAGTGCTAAACTTGATGAAAAAAAAAGGGATCTTGATTGGCCTAATTCTGACATCTTCTTCAGTCTTAACCCCATGAGCTAAGAGCTTACTGGGTGTGTGTGTAATTACCAATAAAGATTTTTTTTTTTTTTTGGTTGGGGAAATTAGCTGTTGATTGGAAAAGTACCAGTACCTAATTCTCTTATTCTATCACATTTATGCCGTTTCCTTGATGGGAATTTTCATTTTGTTACACGAAAAAGCCTTGTATTTGGCCTAGTGACCATGATTGTATTACCTTCTTGTTGTATATGTGATCATTATATAATTCTTCTGCTGATTTTTGCTGGTCTTGGTTATCATTGTCGACATCAAGTTCCTTCCTTGCCTGATTATATTGCTTTTCTTTTGTATTTTTTTGAAGTTTGTACTAACTACATATCCTAGCCACCCCAAGTGTGTATAAACCATCTTTTCATATGTGTGGTCATTGTATGATTCCTCTGCTGATTGTTGCTGGTCATTCTTTTCATTGTCAACATCAAGTTCCTGCCTTCCTTGATTATATCATATTACATTTCTTTTGTATTTTTTTTTAAATAAAATAAAGTTTGGACTTTCTAAAAATAGTCTTGATAGAGGTGTTGATTAACACCTTGAAGGTGATTTTGGTATCATGTGAACCGATATCCTGACATGTGATAGAAATGATTGGCACCTATGTTCTGGTTGTCATTGGTGGCAATTAGGTTATATCCTTTTGCGTTGACAGTTTTCTTGGTCAAAGTTTTTATGGTTAAGGAACATTTTGCATTTGAAATGGAACGCATAGATGAGCATTTTCAAGGTTTTTTTTTTTTTTTTTTTCAGTGGTAGCTGACAGGAAAAAGCAGCATGCATGGAAAGCCAATCCATAACATGACTAGTTCTGAAATAACTATTAGTTGGGCAATTTTACCTAGGAGGGGTCATTTACTGGTTTTATGTCTTCCATCTGTTAGTCCCAAGTGAAATGTTGGCGTTGTTTTACACACACATTTTATTTTTGTCTAACAGTTTTCTTCTAACATTTTTTGCCTTTAATGGCTCTTTAGCCTATCAACACCACCCTTTTGGTGGGTATACCTCTGGGGTTGAATCCCTGGCATCTTGAAGATGGTGTGATGCAAAGCTCTATTTATTTTCATATTGACATTGTTCTCAAACATTTACAGCCATGGATGTAGAAGAAGGTGCAATGGAAAGCTCTATTCTTTCTTCCATTCTGAATTCTATAGAGTCTAACGAGAGAGGAGAAGGGCTTTCCCCAGAAGATATTGCTTGGGTTGACTCCTGCCTGATCAAAGACCCTGAAAGCTCAGAGACTAATATGAATTCTTTGAAAGACGCCTTATTAGAAATCTTCATTTCCCAACCTGAATTAATTAACTCCTCTGCTGCTGTAAGCAATGGTTCTCCTGAAGAAACTGATGTTGAAATACTTCCTTCCAGTGAGGAGGCAGACACTGTGCAGTTCCGAGGAAGAACTGATGATGATCTTGTTCTCATTAATAAAGAAACCAAAACAAAAGGTGATGATCTTCCAATCAATTTGAAGAATAACACTTTGCCGTCATTAACATATGGGGGAAATTCATTTTTGCTAACTAACACTGAAGGCCTGGAAGAGAGTGGAAGTAGTGGGTCAAAGCTTGATTTGGGCTCCTCAACTTATGAGTTGGAGCCTTCAAATGTGGATGATATGGTTCTTGCTAATGAAGAAGAAACAAAAGGTGATGATCTTCCAATCAAGTTGGGGAATAACACTTTGCAGTCATCAACATATGGGGGAAATTCATTTTTGCTAACACACACTGAAGGCCTAAAAGAGAGTGGAAGTAGTGCATCAAAGCTTGATTTGGGCTCCTTAACTAATGAGTTGGAGCCTTCAAGTGTGGATGATATGGTTCTTTCTAATGAAGAAGAAAAAACAAAAGGTGATGATCTTCCAATCAAGTTGAAAAATAACACTTTGCAGTCATTAACTTTTGAGAGAAATCCATTTCTGCCAACTTACACTGAAGGCCTCAAAGAGAGTGGAAGAACTGAATCCATGCTTGATTTGGGTTCTTCAGCTTATGATGTGGAACCCTCAACTGAGGATATCTTCAGGGTCTGGGATTTGGACATTCCAGCTGAGGATGGTGAACTTGTTAAACAATTGAACAAGGCCCTAACAGATAATTCCTTTGAATCGATACCATCAACTCTTAATGATTCAGGGGCATGGAAAGATCTGGAAGAACAGTCGTTTGATAGTCTAATAGCTGGCATTTCAGACCTATCTTTACATTGAAATTCTAGTTAAATGTTTGTGTAAATGGTCTTTGTTTTCTTCCTCCTCTGTGCTGCTGACAGTTAGAGGCAAACCCTGAATGTGACCAACCTTTAAGGTACTTCAACAAACTGTAATAGTTTAGGAGATTCTGCTGGTGTCTCTATTGTTGCAGTACCAACTTGGTGAAATGATGGTTGGTTTGAAGTTATGGATGGTCAAATATCTTGCAAACTTCTCTCATTCTTTTCTTTGCCTCGAGCTCGTGAATATTTGAAGGTCATTTCATTCTTTATACTTTGTGATGATTCTTCATGTAGCACTTTATATAGTTATATTTATTTATTTCTTTTTTTTCATTGTAAAAAGCAGTTATTCCCTATAATTTACCGACCTTTGGTAGCTTCTTTATTGGTCCTCCTTGATCAAGTATTTCGATTTTTGAGAAGTATCATACTCAACCAATTAGAAGGGGTTTCCCATCAAAAAAGAAAAGAAAAGAAGGGTTATAGTATTTTAAAATAAACGATTTGAATATCTATTGATTCTAACTTTCGGAAGAGGGTGTTTCATATACAAATTTAGCAGTTCTTTGCAATTTTGAAGCCCATATTATGTCTAGGGACACAATTCTTTTCATAATTATTTTTACAATTTAGTTAGTAAAAGTTGTAATTGCAGCAATATCACTTTTACATGAAATTATCATTAACATCACTTAATATGTACCAATCAAAACATGTCATTTCAGCGATGGTGCAAATTGTAGTATTATTAGACTTAATGAATTCTTCATGGAAACAAAAAATCAGAATTGCGGTTCTCATAGTTGCAAAACAATATGGAGGGACCTTAACCACATATCGTTGGCATTTTACTTCCGCCACCAATATGCAAATTGGTGTAGGCCATTGTAAATTTGTAATGGACCTACACAATGATGTGCATAAACCGTGGTCTACATGGCATGGAAAATCATGGTCTGTGCATTACAGAGAGAGAGAAGGACCGAGTGACTGAGTCTGAGGTGAGAATCTGAAGCAGCTAACCTGGCATGCTATGCACCGTTGCAGGAAAATCACAATCTTTCAAATCACATAAACTAAATCATGGCCATTAGTCAATAGTCAGTACAAAGCTAAAATACAAAGACAAAGCAATAGAAGAAATCACAGCCTTAGACTTAATTTCGAGAGGAATCTGGCTGACGCTAATTTCTACACCGTTTTGTTTTATGGTGAATGTGATGTATTTGTCTTGTAACTCTAACACAAGAAAAAATATCATTGTTTTTTTCAGTCAGTATTTCATGTTTTTACGAGGTGGGAAAAAAACCATTTATCTCAACCACGTATGCAGCTTGACAAGTCAGCAAGTTATCATCCACACGGCAAAACATCATAGGTTGACACACAACAGCCTCAAATGGGACATCTTGTGACAATACACTTAAGCAATTATAAATACAATGAGTGAATTGCATGTGTGGTAAAGAGGCTCAAAGAAAGCTCGCTAGAGGAGATAAGATTATAGTGCTTGTTAAAGGCCTAGCTATCTTCACAACAAGCAAAGCAAACAATGGCCTCAGCATCTCTTCTCAAGTCATCTCCTGTCCTTGACAAGTCTGAGTGGGTGAAGGGCCAAACCCTTCGCCAACCCTCAGTCTCCGTTGTCCGGTGCCTCCCCAACGCCCCATCACCCCTCACTATCCGAGCTGGATCTTATGCTGATGAACTTGTCAAGACCGCGGTATGTGTACAATATTTTCATAATCATAATGAGAATTTAAAACTTTTAATATTATTATGAGTTAGAATAATGGTTAAATGATTAAATTCAACGTTTCAGCTTAAGTTTTCGAATAGACATAAGGTATTAGTACTACTTGTATGCGTTTAGCAAATTAAATAAACTCATTAAGAACTAGTAACATACAACTACTTTCAAACATGTCCAAACGCATAAAGTAACATATATAGTCTAGTTTATTGTGTAGAAAGTATGAAGATAAACTTACCAAAGGCTTAAACAGTCCTCTTTGATTCTCTTACTACACAGCATACATGGTAAGCCACTGATAATGTGTGTTTTTTGGGGTATAGAAAATTGTTGCATCACCAGGGCGTGGAATTTTGGCCATGGATGAGTCCAATGCTACGTGTGGGAAACGTCTAGCTTCTATTGGGTTAGAGAACACTGAGGCTAACCGCCAAGCATACCGTACCCTCCTTGTCACAGCTCCTGGCCTAGGCAATTACATCTCTGGTGCTATCCTCTTTGAGGAAACCCTCTACCAATCCACCACCGATGGTAAAAAGATAGTGGATGTTCTTGTTGAGCAAAAAATTGTACCCGGTATCAAAGTCGACAAGGTACGCCACCCATAAATTGCTCCTAGCATTTTGAGATACTTTTGGTTGTTGACAGTTTTTCAAGTATTCCATTCCAGTTTATATATAACTTTTGCCTTTTGGTCTTAAATCTATCTTATCTATCATGAAAATTATGTTCATTGACCAACAACTAGATGCATTTCTACATGGATTTGTGTGTGTGTGTGTGTGTTGTGATGAAAAAAGATAATTGGAGCATTTTTGATGACCTAAGATGCACTTGACTTCTTACATGTCAACATGAATAAGTTCATATAAATGCACGTATTAAGACATTTTGTTTCAAACGATAACAATACTAATTAATGTACGGTTTAATCAATGAGAACAACAGGGTTTGGTGCCCTTAGTTGGTTCCAACAATGAGTCATGGTGCCAAGGTCTTGATGGCCTTGCTTCTCGCACAGCTGCTTACTACCAGCAGGGAGCTCGTTTCGCCAAATGGTGTCAATCTAAACCCCCATTTTTGACAGATACTAGCTCATACCTATATGACAATGAAATCTAACATATATCAATTTGATCAATTAGGCGTACCGTTGTCAGCATTCCCAATGGCCCAACTGAATTGGCAGTGAAGGAAGCAGCCTGGGGTCTTGCCCGCTACGCTGCCATTTCTCAAGTAAGAAAACTGATTCTAAAGATTTGTATATATTCAGTTAGCATTTGAGAAGTGCTTCTGGTTGAAATTGAGCAAAAATAAAGTCTTATGAAACTCAAAAGCAATGGAAGTGATTTTAATATGCTAATGATCAATTCTGTTGATCTTGCAGGACAATGGGTTGGTCCCAATTGTGGAGCCAGAAATCTTGCTTGATGGTGAACATGGCATTGAGAGGACTTTTGAAGTTGCACAGAAGGTGTGGGCTGAGGTTTTCTTCTACCTTGCTGAGAACAATGTCTTGTTTGAGGGTATTCTTCTCAAGCCTAGCATGGTAACTCCTGGAGCTGAATGCAAGGAAAGGAACACCCCTCAGCAGATTGCCGATTACACCCTCAAGCTCCTCCAGAGAAGAATCCCCCCAGCTGTCCCTGGAATCATGGCAAGTGTCATAACAAATAATAAAGTTCCATAATTCTTCTCTATATTAAATCAAGGATGATTCATGTACTAATTGTGTAATTTGTTCATAATGAGCAGTTTTTGTCTGGTGGCCAATCCGAGGTTGAAGCAACCTTGAACTTGAATGCCATGAACCAATCTCCAAACCCATGGCACGTGTCGTTCTCATATGCCAGAGCCCTCCAGAACACCTGCCTTAAGACATGGGGAGGCAGGCCTGAAAACGTCAAGGCAGCTCAGGAGACACTGCTTATCCGTGCCAAGGCCAACTCTCTTGCTCAGCTCGGAAAATACACTGGTGAGGGAGAGTCAGAGGAGGCCAAGAAGGGAATGTTTGTCAAGGGTTACGTTTACTAAGCTGCTCGCGCCAAAGATATAGATGATAATGATGAAGTAGAAGAAGAAGAGGCAGCAGAGGACAATGATGATGATGATGGATGGATGGATGAGTGCTAATTTCTCTGGAATGTGTAATGCTTTATAGCGTGGAGACTATTTTTGTTCATGATTACATGTACTTTTAGCCACTTAATAAACTTATTGATGATGAGATTAGGTAGTGTGTGCTAAAATATGCATCATCATTTGCTAAAATGCTTGAACTTAGTAGTGTTTTAACCCCTAAAATCTGGTTGAAACTCTCACTAGAGTCAACTCCACTATGCATAAATTTTAAACGACTAGCTTAGTGTAGCTGTTTAGCTCATCATAGTATAATGCTACTAGCTCGGTATTCTGAGATTTTGGCTCCATTAATTTCCTCGAAGAACGAATAGTGAGGGTTAATCTTATTCAAGTATCAATGGTGTGGCTGCTGGCTTTACTCTTAAGATAGGATATCACATAAGGAACTATTATATATTGACTGGTTGATCTTGTACTTAAATAGAATTTGAATTCTTTCGGAGCAATCTTAACTCCCATAATTACAACTAATCTTTGACAAAATGGAAAAAAGTAAGTTAAACACATATCTGAAGACTGTTCTCATGAGCTCCACTAATGCTCTTACACATACCAGAAGACCGTTCTCATGAGCTCCACTAATGCTCTTATGTTACTCAAGTTCAACTATTAAACCACACTCTTTAAAAAAGCACAAAAGTGATATATTAACTCCAAGAATGAGAGGTTTACATTAACTATTAATTATTTCATACATCTGATATATGCATCGTCTCTCTCATAACATGTAAATTTCACACCATTATCAGATCCACATATTAAGAGAAATGATATATATACCAGATGTACAAGATATTGTCTCCTATACTAACATGGTTCATATAAATTTTAACTTGAATTTCTGATTCCCAACAAATCAATTTTGGAACTCTTCTTTTCTAAAATATTTTTTCAAGTGTTTCCCATGGTGTTTACCTATGATCTGCTAAATGGAACCAATATAAAGAATGAAATATTAAGTTCTAAAGTTGGGCCCATTAGGCCAGGTAACGACCCACCTATTCATGAAGGGCCAGACCCCGTTTATGAACGTAACTGAGCTGAAAAATCAAAACCCATGTACTTCGGAGATTGAAGATAAGAACCTCACCGCTTTACTTTCTCTCGAGGCCTAAAAAGAAAGAGAAATGATATGTTTACAATATTTTTACAACAAATCCTAAGTGGTAGGTTGTTACTGGTTGTTATTGTTGAGATAAAAAAGTAATCTTAGTGTTAGGTTCAAATTTGAACCAATAACAACTAACCACCTGTGATTTGTTGTGAAAATGTTGTAAAAATGTTGTCGACGTGCTAAGATTTTTTTTTTTTTTTTTTTCCAAACTTATTGAAATAGTTACAATTATCAATTCAAAAGGTTTGTTTAAAAAGTTTGAGATGAAAAATGAATTTTTAAAAATTTAGGAATAAAAAATGAAATTTATGCAAACTCTAGAGGCAAAAACAAAATTTTAGCCAAAGAAAATTTGCTGATATGGAAGAAATTGATGAACACAGTACCTTCAGAAAGACTAAACTCAAACCAAAACTAATAATGGTATTGAGTCAGGTTACAGAAGCTCAAACAATGAACGAAGCAAGTTGAAAAATGAAAGACTGAGCAAAATCAAGCGAACCAAACACCCTCTTAGTAGAGAATCCAAGGTACCAAATGACACTTGGTAGTGAATCACTTTCAGGCTGGCATTAAATCTGGCTTATGCCAGTGGCTTCACAGTATCATACAACACGTGAAACAAACACTCTAGAGTGTTATTGGAAGATGTACTGAAGGTACCCCATATGATACAAAACAAGACAATGGTGATTTAACATAAAAGGCTACAACTCCTGTTATTTGGTTACTCACCATAGTCATCTAAAATTACCTGTTGGTTATTTTTCTTTTCCAACCTCTGAAGGCAGATGCCACCCGATTCCATGCTTGATAACTTTATTGAAATTGAATTACAGGGAATTCCAAGATATTGTACTAACAATTCTGTTATTATTATTAATTTTATTTAAAGGAAAATGTTGCTAATGGTTTTTAGTTAAATCTTCATCTAATCTACTTTGCATAAGAATGTAACAGACAACTTTAACCCAGAGAAACGGAATAACTGTAACAAAATGTTGCTACATGCAATTTGGAGCTAATATGGAAGATGTGAAAGAAATGTTTCCAGAAATACCTGCAGCCACAGAGCAAGAGCTAATAGGGCTGATAAACAGAGTCCATGACAATCTCAATATTAGACAAGGTAAGAAAGTGTGCCCCATTTTCAACCATAATATTACAGCACAGATAAATAGAGCTAACGATGCAGGGAGACTGAAAAAAGTGACATATTATGTATCATTGTTCCATTCAATCACAAAATATTAAAAGGATCAATAATCAATATTCATGATAATACAAATTTAAAAAGTGTTTTCCTCCCTATTTTCAACCATCATTAAGCACAATGCACAGATGAAGTCAGCAGATTGTTCTCACTTAATTACTGTCTGATGTTTCTCCCCTACAGAAATCACCAATCCCTTCACACAATCTTGTTCTCAGCATCAATCGTGACCATTTCATCACTGGAAACCAACATAACTTACTCTCATTATTGTAATCAAATGATTCAAACCTTCAATCTACAAAAAAAAAGAACATGACAACTCACAACTTTGGATCCAAGGAGAGAAATTTGAACAAATTACCTAGGGGAGAAAAATACTAGTCCCAGAAGAGAGATTCAATGGGACACCAAACTTAAAAGAGAAAATATACAAGACAATCTCTAAAAAAATATAGATACTCTATATAGACTATCTACACAACTGCCCTTTACATTCAACCATATGCTTGCAATTGCCAATATTATTCTTTTCCTTAAAAGATATGATGTGAGATTGCAATGCAAATGTCCACAGGGAAAAAAATACCAGAAAACAAACCTAGCAGATGTTGTAAGGCCTCGATGCAAATGCAGTAGCAGATACCACCAGTGAACTCGCATAAAACTAACCAGATTACAAAGCCTAAACCTAGATGCCATCTCCATCAACTAAATACCTCTGCCCGCCCCCCCCCAAAAAAAAAAAAGAAAAAAAAAAGGAAAAGAACCAGTTCTAGATGCACAGCTAAGAGAGGTTGTATACATGTACACAAAAACTGAAAACTGGTTGAATCCTCAAGTCTTCCAAGTTTCCTCTGTTCACTAAACATTAGAACCTGTCATTGATCAATAAGCAATTCTGAATGAAACACCACATGAACTAACCTTTAAATAATGTAGAATCGAGTTAGATTAGAATAGTCATTATGCATGGGAACTTGTCAATGTGAACTAAGTATCTATGATTAACATTATATTCTAATACTGAAAGGAAAAACTGGTGAAACATCCAGAAAAGCCAAAAGATATGATGATATTTAACATCTGAATATGCAGCATGCCACAGAGAAACTGTATGATGGCATTAACTCTGACTCTGTCACAAGCACGCTACAAGTAAATCACAAGTACACTACAACAGTATGATAATTTTCCTTTTGAAGTACATGCAACAACATTATTTACAATGTCAACCTATCAGAGTTCTTGGTGAGAAACTACTTTATCCATCCAGTACAAAGACTGCTCATTAACAGAACATTTTTTTGACTGGGGATAAGTTCTATCAGCTTTCTGCTTGTAAATCACAATTGACCGGGAGCTGCTAAGTGAACTTGTCTGTGGAAAAAATGATACCTTACTCAATTTACTTCATTGCTTTGATCAACTAATTCATCAAGCTTATTATATAAGATAAAGCCTGCCAGGTTATAATAACCCCTAGCTTGCATTAAGGCTCACTTTACAGTCCTTAAATTCCATATATTCAAGAAGTTCCTTAGTTTCCTCACTTAGTAAAATACATATTCAGAACATCTTCAAATCAAATGTCAGTCAGTCAATCAAACAACTGTAATTATAATAACATTTGATGAATATATTGGGAAACATTACAAAGTGTTTTGGAATTTTAATGATTCACCTCCTAACCATATGGAGGAGGCCCCATATCAAGAAAAAATAGAGAATATACATATATATTCAACAGCCTCTATAACATGGTAGGTTTTTTGTAGCAATAATGTTTCCAATTGAGCCACTACACAGAAGTATTTCCATTAATCCTGTGGCATTTAATGGACAGCAAGTATATGGACACTGTTTAATAATATATCTGTTTTTGTTTAGGACGGAGGGATTAATACCAACAAAAGTATTTTCCTGATATGTAAAACACAATGTCAACTTCATAGAGCAAAAAAGGGCAGATAGAGTAACTTGAATCAGCTTGGCGTGAAATCCAAAATGTACCATGCTCACTTTTCAGGCTGTCTTTTGAAAGATCCCCCAGGAACCAGACTTGCAGATTCATGATTAGTGCCACTTAGAACATCCGTACCCTGTTCCTAGAATATGAAAGCAGGCACAATATATTTATGTAACAAATAATTAGAGCATAAAAAATTCCAGGAATTAAGATTTAAGATCAAATTAGAGAATAGTGCCACCATGAAGAACTACATTCCAATATGGACACTGGAAAATCAAATACCTGGTTGGTTGAAGCTTGTCCATGTACCCGTTGGGGCCTAGTATTAAGATCAATCATTTGATTTTCAATCTTGTCATCACCACCAATATTGTTGTTGAGCACTGGAACAGGAGAGGGCCTGTGATTTTTCTGATTCTCTCTCATTGTCAGCTTAGGTGGCTGACTCAGCTCCCTTCTTGCTTGAATTGGATCAAGGGGTTGCGTCCCTAGTTCTTCCAAACGGCCAAGTTTGTCCCCTGGAAACTACAAGGAATACAAGGCAATGATTCAGATGGCCTCTGGAAAACACAAACCTGGACTAGCACTTGCCAGTACAGAGACACAAACCTCAATTCTCTGCCTCAGTAGGAGATATCTTGCATGGGTTCTTTTGCCACCAACATGCACAGTCATATCGCATTGCAGACAAAGGGAACTACCGTCTATCTCACAGTAAAAGAAAGCTATATGCATGTTTACAGGAAAGAGAAATACTTAGCTTCATGCAAAAGTTCAAACTGCAAATTGTCTCACACTGAAAATATAAAACATACAGAAAATAGCATACCAGGTGCATTTTCACATATGTCACAGCGCGGGACACTCGAGGGATCAGCAAGCCCAACCCGTACATGTCTACTGGCAAGCTTGTTGCACAAATGAACCTGCAAGTCCAGAATATAGAAAACCATATAAAGCAACTGTCATTGTGTAATTTGAAGACCAGCAGAAAAATTCAGAATTTACATGAGCATGACCTCTATCCTATCACCAACACAACTCTAGTCCATGCAAATGGAAATATGACGAATTTTAATTTATGACATGTGCTCAAATAGATTAAAAAAAAACCACCCCATCAAGAAGGTACCCTCCTCATATAACTGCTAGACTTTTAATCTAATGAGTGCAGCTTGTCATGTTTCTGAGAATCTACTCAGATCCAATGAAAAAGGGCCTTACATTAGTCCCACCACTATACCTCAGCACACATGTCAGATCAAGTCAAGCATAGTGAAAACTCATCATTCATGCCTCTTGGTTAAGTTAACCAATCTCACTACTTAAACATGCAAATATGCACAATGATTTTAAAGAATTTCACAATACCATATTAATATTATTGATCCCCGCAAAGCATTACTGATAAGAGAATATTAGCCAATACTTGAACCCAATAACTCCAATACACACACATACTTCTCAAAACTATATAAGCCATCCAACTGGTTAATCTTCATGGAAGTTGTTGAGCAATAACATTTTTGTTGGAATATTAATTAAATGAATAAATTCACTATTTCCTAATAATTTAAGCTTTTAGGATAATTATCATGGTAAGTTCAACCCGTGTCTCTACTCTACCTAGAGTTAGAATATAAATTATATAATTAAATTCACCATTTCCTAACCGTTTAAACTTTTGAGACAATCGGTAATTTATAAATTTCAATCAATAAATATAGTAAAAAAGATAATGCTGAGTGGCAACCCATTTGCAATCAGATATGACTGAAATTCATCTGATCTCATACTCATATTTAATTAGGACCAGCCCAGCCTAAAAGTAGGCCAAGAAAAACAACATACTACCGAGATGGAAAATAAAGGCATGAAGTTTCTCCTAGTGCACGTGTGACTTGTAAGTGAACGAGCAAGCAAGAGACAGAGAGAGTCATTGTATTGACACCAGATGAACAAGGACAACAAAAAGAAGACCGTAGTACTTGAGTTAACAAATGACAATCAATTTAAAGTTTAAATTTTCCTCTAAATACAAAATTTAGCACTAACCCTCTCCAAAAACCAACCCAAGACTTCATTTTTCATTACCCAACTCATCAATGATCAAACACACAACAAGTCTCTGAATTTCCAATCACAATGCCACTAAGTCAACTTTCAAATATGCTGCACAGTCCTAATCAAACCGATCCTCAAAAAACATCTTTAAGATCAAATCAAAGATTGAAACTTTACCTTTTCATCACAAGCCTGGCAAAGAGAAGCCTCATCAGCGGCACAGAAAATAATGGCAGGAGCGCTCTCACACACATCACAAAGTGTCCGCATTTTCTATGAATTGTAGTACTTTGTTCCCTTCTCATTCCTCATTTCTCTGCTTCAATGCCATCTTTTTGTTTGCTTTCTTTAACAATCTTTCACAATCAATACGTAAACTTGCTGATCAAATATGTTAAGAACTCAAAAGTCAATCAGGCAGAGTTATAAAGAAAGATTAAACATTAACAAGCAAATGGGTATTATCAGAACTAGGAAGTGAATGTGGGTTTTATACTTTTATCATTTATAAAGAACTGAAAAAGCCATTCAGGCAGAGTTAGGGAAAAAAAAAACATTAACAAACAGAAGGGTGTGATTAGAACGAGGAAATGACTGTCCCTATTCTTTAATAAATGGTAATGGCCGAGGAAGCGGGGGATAGTGGAGAAGACAGGTGGACTTGACTGAGAAACAGGAAAAAAAGAAAAATGGCATGTTAATCCTAGTCACTGGTGTACTTCATTTGTAAGTACTCGCTGCAGCAAGTTGACACTTTGTTTCCAATACCTGAGTTTGTAAAGGTTTTACTTTTATTTATAACGAAATATTTTAATATGGATTTTACTCATGTGTGTCTTAAGGATACACAATAATAAACCAATTTTGAAAAAATTTTATCAGAAATTGAAAAAAATTTGACAAGTTTTTCAATTTCCAATAAAAATTTTCTAAAAATGGATTTGTTAATGTGTGGCCTTACCCTTTGGGCACACATTAACCGGATCTTTTTAATATACAATTTCGAGTTGTCTATACCATATGGATCGATATATTTATAAACATTAAATTTGAAAAACACATATTACATTCGCCTAATTTAATAACTCAAAGAATATGTTTTAAACCCTTTTTTAAATCGGTATTTTATCAAATACATTTCAAGGAGTATTTGTATCAATTTAGTGGTTGATATAGTACAGAGTGACGAACATGTACCAATCGGTATGGTCGATACTAAGGTTACATTTGGATTAGGCTGAAAAACTCAGCGTCTGTGTCTGGCGTTTTTCTTTTCTTTTTCTTTTTTTTTTCTTTTTTGCACGCGTTTGTGAGACTTACGGTTACTGTTCATGCACTATTCATGAACAGTAGCCGCAAAGTTTGACTTTTCTCACTCTTTTTCAGCTAATTAGTGCACACTATGCACTGTTTACGGACCCACAAATTTCACTTTTCAGCAACTTTTTCATTAAAAATGGGTCTCATAATACTATTCACATATTTAAAAATTATTTTGCTACAGTGTTTTCAGTTTTCAGCTGTATCCAAATAGACCCTAATTCGATATTGACAACTTTGCTTGTTATATAGGCTCTCAAAGTTCTAACTCTTATTTTATTAATGTTAAGAAATGTTTAGTAATATATATATATATATATATATATATATATATATATATTTTAAATAATTCGTTGGTTAGGAGAAGGAGATTTGAACTTTAAATGTTTTTGTTGAAAACATCAATTGAGTTATAATGCTATGACTATTAAAAAAAAAATTAAACACAGATGATATGGTTGTTTAATTGCTAGGCATGCCTATTATAAAGGAGAGGGGGGTGGGGGGAATGTTAAACATGGGGTTCATGCATGCATGTGAGCCCAATTTGTGATTACCTACTATGTTTGTATAATCCAACGAAATATTTATTATCTCTTAATAATTATTTTATGCATATAATATACATATTAGATGAGAGTGAGGATACATATTCAAATACATGAATTACCTTCGCCTACTTTGCTCTACTATTATTGTTTTGATGCAAAGTGGTGTGACTAGGGGTTGGATTTAGCGACTAAAAAATAGCATATATATATATATATATATATATATATATGTGTGTGTGTGTCGTATAGTAATATCATGATTTTTTTGTGGAGTTTGTAGTATGTCTTTGTGTTACAACCTCATTCCCTCTCATTTTTGTGTGTATTTCAAACAAAAAAAAAAAAATCAAGGAGCTTTTATATATGTCAATTTCAAAATATTTATGCCTCAAAAGAGTTTTTTTTTTTTTTTTAATTTATAAATTATTTTCTAACACAAATCATGTCCTAATTCTACAAATATTGTATCCATGTTTCTTTCAACTTCAAATATTAACATATTTGGATTGCTCAGGTGGTGGATTCAATAGATTTGAAAAATGTATTGTAAACTTGGAGTTCTCTGATTCCATATATCACACTATTGAATGTGGATTAGTTTGACAAAGTTATGATACCACTTCTTTAATAACTAAAAAAAAATAGTTAATTGAGTTACAAAACTTTAGACATTGAGAATCCGATTTCACTCATCTATTTCCGCTTAATCTTTCCAAGAGTAATTAAAATTTTAAGATTAGGATCCAAATATGCAATAGGAAATCACTAAAACAGCCACCACAAATGATTTTTTAATCATAAAGTTTTTTTGGATCCTAATTCCTCTATAAAATCTTGTTCAATGAGGTTACTTGATCCTTTTGAGTTTTGGCATTTTTAAAGATGTTTGGGATATCAATTGTAAATAACACTACAACTTTCCAAAGTGTGTAATCTAGCTCAAAAGGATTGCCTATGAAAAAAGAAACACACTCAGATGCATAATTTAGTCCACGAATGAGACATTCCAGAAGGCAAAGCGTAATATATAGACAAAAAAGGAAGGTGATCTGTTTGTTGTATGAAGGAAATAATAGTCAAGGATTTCGTTGTAACAGGTGTCGTGTGGTACACCCAATTATCCAAAGCCAGCCACAATCTTCAAAGCTACTACAGTAATGAAAGCTACACCTGCTCCATTCTCATCCATGAGCTTCATATCTGCCATGGCCCACACCGATTTTATATTCGGCCGAGGCTGCTGTGACCCACCTTAATTTTGAGGCCTCTTATTTTTCTCGTGCCCTAGATGGGCCCGAAGCTTCCTGCTACCTCCTATTCATGATAAAAGTAAGAAAATTTACATCGAAATACCGTGTGTGCAACAGAAAAGTGTTCCAATTTCATAACCTTTAATAATAATAAAATAAATAAATTTAATGGGTCATTTAACATGTTTAAATAATACACATAGATAATTTTATAAAAAGAAAAAATTTAGATTCAAATCTATTTAAAATTATTCTTCTCTAACCAACTATATAACGATTGAAGAGACAATCCATTATAGTCTTAGTTACTTGATTCTTTTTTTAATAAGTTATGTGACTTGTTTAAAATAATACACATGAATTGTTTTATAAAACATTAAAACGTAATGTATTAAGTTAGAAATGATAAAACTAAACATCCTCCTTTATAAAATGCCATGCATTGAATTGGAGGTGATTAAAATGTATATTTTTTTTTGGGCTAAGTGAACATGAATATTCCATTGGAAAAAAAAAAAAAAAAAAATTACAAAGGGAGGGGATGAAACTCTTCTCTATCCTGTGAGTGTGACCCAAGGCAAAAATCTGGTAAGGAAGAGATGGGATCATTCCCTCAAAGGTTAACAAAAGAGCCCATTTGTCAACATTGTAGGCCATAAAATTAGCCTCCTTGAAAGTATGATTTTCAAGCCAATCAGAGGAGTTCAAAATTAATTTGGTTTCATCTACCATATGTGATATTGACCAATGAGGAGTATAAGGGGTGTTTAAGCATTTTAAAGTAGAGCAATCATGTTTAAGACATCTCCTTTGCATATTACATACGTGTACCCTTATTCTTCTGCTTTTGTCGCTAGAAATTTTTTTTTTTTTTTTTTGAGAAACTGTCGCTAGAAGTTTGGCTGCTTTAGTTTATGCTTTCAAGGGGTCCTGAGCTTGAGTCATTTTTTTTTCCAAACAAATATAATTTCTATTAGGCAAATGTTAACAAGTGCTTGTTAAGGATAAAATAATGTGGGTTCCACTTAATAAAAAAATTGGATAAATAAGAGAGAAAGAAGGACATGGAATAAAACTGACCTCACAACTTATAAGACTGGCAAAAATATTAACATAAAGCTGGGTGTTAACGACACAACCCTTCACAAAAGAGGGATGGAAGGATCCCAAGTGCTACTTCAGCTAATTTTATTTCCCCTAAGATTATTATCTTACTTAAATTGGGCCACTCTGAACTTGGGTTGCTAAAAAGAAAAAATAAAAGAAAGGGAAGACATTGTGTTAAGATGTTTGTAAATGTGGGGATAGAACCGACTGGTTACCCCAAGTGGTAAAAGCTTCACTCCTCCAATAAACGCCTTAAGTTTAACTTTTGCATACATATGTTTATATTAAAATAAAAACAAATCAATTGATGCCTTGCCAAATAGCAATCTTTTATGAAATGAACACTATAATAAGTTTCAAACCTTATGTCGTATATATATAAAAATAAAAGAAAAAGTATAGGGACCATCTTAATAAGTGAGAATCTTGTGATCCAATTGTTACTCGATTTTTCTATAAAGGAGAGCCTGAGTTTGAATCTCATTTCCCTAATTTATTGTAAGGAAAAAAAAAAAAAAAAAACAATATGTTTGAATCTCTATGCCCATAACTCGGCCGATAAGCATGTGGTATAACCAATCATAATAAAATAACCTTGAATCCAAGCCCTGGAAGAGCCTTTAATTATCCGTCCCCCTCCTGCCAACAAAAGTGATTTCAATAGAAAGAAGCCAAAATTGTTGTTTCCATCCCTAAAGTTTGCATGCATTTTGTTTTTTGTCCTTAATTTTTTTTTTAATTGCTTACAATAGTTTAAGGGAGAAAAAAAGAAGAAGAAGACATTTTTCTAAGTTTAAGAACAAAAAGTGTAATAATGTAAATAGCTAGGGACACAAAGCCGAACTTTTTAAAGTTTAGAGAAAAAAAAAAAAAGAAAGAAAGAAATTTATACAAATTTTAGGGATGTAAACAATATTTAGGCAGAAAAAAGAAAAGGCTCCCTTGGGTCCTTGAATTTTAATTGGGCCAATCCGAACTTGGGTTATAAAATCGGGCAGAACTCGTGCTAGTAATTTGGGCTATAAATAAACTTGGGCCGTAAGGTTGGTCATTCATTACTTGATAAAAGGGCACTGCTTCCTTTTTTTTGGAATAAGAAGAAATTTAGAACAAAGTTCCAAAACAAAGTACAACTGATATTACAAGGAAAATTCCAAGAGAAAGTACAAAAGATATTACAAGGCATCAAGTTGCAAATAAACAACTAATTATCAAATACAGTAAACAATATTTTTCAGCTCACATTAACACTTGATTTTCAGTAGATTCTTAACTTTATTTTTTATTTTTATTTTTAAAAAAAGAGAGAATAGATTCTTAACTTTTCTGACACCCCTGAACCTTTTTTTTTTTCCTTCTGACACCCTTGAACTTGCTTTAAGGTTGGCTAAAAAAACAGAAGATGAAAATTTGACTCCCAAACATATGGCATCTCCATGTGTTCAAACTAAGAAATTGAGTATTATAATCAAAAGAATTTTATAATCACAATTTTTTTTGGGGTATTATAATCACACTGTTTGTTACAATAAACACATACTAATTAATTAACTTTACGTAGCATACTAAATAGTTTAAACATGATCAACTAAAATATTTCATCCAAAAAAAAAATAAAATTGATCAACTAAAATATAAACTCTTATCAATATTTCACAAGGATAGGACTGGCTAACTAGTTCTCTAATCTTAACCCAAGATTAGAACTAAAATATAGCAGGGCTTTAAAGTGAAGTTGCACAGGAATTAGCCTTTTCAATTCAATTTAGCTTCTTCCCAAAAAATCTCTAGTTTTAAACAAAGACAAATTGTTTACACATTTTAGATAATTTCATAAAAGAATTTATTGGGAGTGACTTTAAGATGTTAACTAACAGACTAGAACACAAGATCTCGTGGATCACATAAGATCCCAGAACCACAAGATCAATTCCTTGGGATTAAGATAACTCATGGAATTAGCTTTGCTCTTTGAACATTAGGCATAATTGTTCAAAAATAAGATGGCTCAAGTTTATATTATACTAGACAAATTACAATATCAAGGATAAGATCAAGCTTTTTTCCCCTTGAAAAGACTTCTATTGATTTACAACTGAGCAAAAGGATTACTGGGTGAATCTAGATTTAATTATTCAAAGCTATCCAAAAACTGGATTTTTTAAAATAGAATTCCCAACAAAACCAACAAAAGAGCATGCACTAATCCACTCACACAAGGCGTGATGAGCAGTTACATACTTAGAGTTTTTTTTTTTTTTTTTTATAAGATAGAATTTCTACTCTAGCCTAATATAAGTGTATATGTGTGTGAAGCTCCCTCTTGAAGACTTGAACCCTGGCCCTTGCCCTCCATACCCCACAGGTACTTATACTTGTAGAGTGACCATCGCACCAAAGATATGCGGTAATTACATACTTACATTTGACTCCCTAGGAATCCATGCATATTTTAATTCTTGTTATCATTCCTACATTATTCAATTTAATTGTAAGTAGAGCGTTAGTAACCTCTTGAGTAAAAAAAAAAATCATCTCATGCGCCCATCCTATGGAGCGCAGCTCTCACATGCTTGTCAAAGCTACACTACATAGTACAGACGCACAAGATAACGACCTCTTGAGTACAGTGTGTGAAGAAAAATGTTACTAATTTAGACAAATATGTCATTCAATGGTGAAAATTAATCTGTCACTTCTTTTAATATGCGTACGGACTTAGCTTTTGAACAAAAAATCTTGTGGCAGACGACAATTTGGAGGACTTTAGGGGATTAATAGAAAATGTAGCAACACAATATTTGGAATAAATAAAAGGGACACACAACTGACATGCATAAAAGGACAACCAAAGTAGGAAATCTCAAAAAGGCATCTTATTAAATTAGTTTAATGAAATTGGTTGATTATTAGTTTATTACTTATTCCTAATCCAGTGTTTAGTGGCGTAACTTCAGCTAAAATTGATTGAAATCACAGTGCATCATTACCATCACTCGAATAGTGGCTTTGAAAAGAATATGCAACCAATTTCTTTCATGATTGCTTCGTAATGCAGTGCTATGATGGTGGCCTAGTGCTCCCTAGGTTTTCAGGAATTCATCCAAGTATATTGTTCATTTTCTAAGGTACTTTCTTAATTATATCCAGGATTTGTGATAAGATGTTTATTATTGAGAAGGGTCTATTTATGATTAGAAACAAGGATGTTCGGAAATAGTAAACTTAACCCAAATCTATCCATATCTGAACAAGAAGAAAGAATAGAAAAAATTATCGCATATACAAAGTTACATGGTACATACACTCTACAGGGACGTTGAGGAGTTGGAGTGAGGGAGGCGTATGTGTTTCAGAGCCTTCGGCCATGAGAGGAGAGGGTCTTTTGGCTTCTTCAAGGCCGCGTGAAGCTTAGCTTGCTTTGGTAGCCACGTGATGATTCAAGTTCGTGGTAGGCGTAGAAGCTAGGCCAAGCGGTAGCGAAGCTTAGGAGGTGATGCAAGTGCATGGCTCAAAACTAGGGTTATGTTCATGAGATTGTTATAATTTTATTGTGGCCATTACAATAAGAGTTTTAAGAATCATATATTAACATATATGTACTGTCCTATTATTTGAGCTACACTTAAAAGAAGGAAATTATAATAAACAGTGTAGGGCATCTAAACTCTAGAGGATGCTCAAATTCCCTAAACCTCCAACATAAGCAACAAAATAGATCTTGTTCCACATACATCCCATCAAGAGATTAGCTAGAAGTCTAAGGCCATGGCTCATAATGACAATGCTAATGTTAAATAATCCCAAATTCCCAATTGAATGATTGATAATCATATATCTCGAAGGAAGTATCTTTTGTCTGGTTCTAGTAACTTTGTTTAGTGCATCACTAGTATACATGTGGATATTCCACTACTTAAGAATAATAGCCATTGCTAATGAGATATAGGACAATAGATTGAGCCAAAAAAAAGAAAAGGAAATTGAAAGACTCACACTCACTTGACTTGAACACCCAATTGATGTAATCAACAGTTAGTCTAATACTACTCATTTTGACAAAAGACTTTTTCCAAGTGATTCTGACGTGGTTCTGAAGCAATAAGATATTCTAAGAGCAAGAATATTAAAAAGTTTATTTGGTGATTCCTCACCTTCATCATTTTAATCCTAGTCTTGCTGAACTGTTTATATATTGGATTACTTCGAAATTCATCAATCATGACATGTTTAGGAATCCTAAGCTTAAACCTAGGAAGCTAAATGGTTGGTAAACCTGTGACATATTGTACTTAGGATTTAAACAAAGTCTTATTATTATTATTATTATTATTATTATTATTATTATTTTGGATAAAAAGTTAGAAACTCTTATGTGTAATTGATTTGTTTTAAAAAATTGTATATAACCCAAAATAAGCTCAATAAAAAAGAGAAACCAACCACACACTAAAGTCATTTATTTGCATAGTATTAGGGTCTTAACTGTACCCCATTGTATTATATTTAGTGGAGGCCCTCCATATATGTTATATTACAATCTCAATTGGAATGCTGTTCCTCTATGTCATATTAAAATCTTAATTGGAATCTTTCTAAAGAGAAAAGTTTTGAATTAAGTAATGCCTTTCTATATTACATTAAAGTCTAAAATGAAATCTCCTCAATGTATTATCTTTGTAACACATACAAATTATAAATTGAGATAAGTTCTCTAGTACTAGTGATGGATTGCAGATGTAGAGATACTTGTTGAGGAAATTGACATTGGTCGTGGAAAAGAACGACTTTGAGGTGTGTTGAAACATTTTCTTTAAAGAGGTAATTGCCTCAACTCAAAAGAGTTGAGGATCAAGTTAAGAGATAGTTTCTACAAGTTATGACATGTGTCCATGCATTCTCTCAATTATTTTATTAGATAGTGTATGTGTTATTTTAGATCAATGAAAACTTTTATGAACTTTTAATAAGGAACAAGCCTTAAAACCCAAACCCAATTCCTTCATTCCCTTTCACATTCTATAAGATAGATTTTAACAATACTAAGTAACGAGGGGACAAGAGAGGTCCCATATATATGATATGTCCTCCTATATACGGTTCGTTGTGATTATTTATACTTTCAAGTGGCCTTGTTAATGATTAGCAAGTCCTCCATTGAATTATCTATTCCTTCTTTTACAGATTCTTTATTCCAACTTTTTTTCTTCTTCTTCAATAGCTGCTTCTACTTTGCTTGCTGCACGAAGATCATTATTAAAACAGTGAGGGAATGAACCCTACATAAAAAAAGAAGCTTAATTTGAGCATACTTTAATTTACTTTCTAATTATCTTTAAAGTAGCTCATAAGCAAAGGTTAAACATGCACCGATACTGCATATTTAAATGAGAAAAATCATTGTTCAATGAATTTTGCTAACATTAAAGCAATTATATCTGCCTTAAGTTTCATATCCTAGCTACAACCAGAAAATTGACAGGAAAATATGAAACTTTTCAATCAATATTCAACCACATAAATTTGTGATCCAGTTAATCTATTTTGATATCTCACATCACATGCATAATTGCTTTCATTGTGGGGAATATGATTTGACCCATCTAATAATAGGTACGCGTGCAACAAAAAAAACCAAACGAAACTATTGTCTTTGACTAGCTAGCTATAATCTGGCAAAATGTTTTACCGTAGTTGATCTTTTGTCAGCACTTATAATGCCCCCACATCATGCCTCCATGTGGGGGATGCTCCAATATTGACCATGGAAATTGAAGGGTCTTTAGCACCCAACTACATATATTTTATAAATTTATATATAGATTTTATGTTCACAAGCCAACTACATCTTTAGATCATAATTAGTATTAAGTTTCTACAAAATATTTAATTTTATCATCTCCAAAACTACTTTATTTATTATATCATACAATTTTACAATACATTCAACATCCTAACTTTTATATTTCTATACAACACATTAAAATAATATATCTACACAATAAAATATATAACCCAAAACAATAAAAAACAGTATTTTAATTTTGGGTGAGTCAGGGAGAGAGAAAAGAGGAAGATATATACTTTTGAGGTGAATGAATAAAAAACATTATTTTAATTTTGTAAGTTACAGTACCATCATAAATTTAGGATGTTATTATAGCAAAATTGCAAGACCGAGTAATGGGCTTTTTTTGTACATTGATGCTAAAATATGGCATATTAATATAACATATGTAAGACCGAGTACTGATGCTATTAATATATGAAAGTGTAGTATAAATTCTATATTACAATGAATCATAACATGATTATATATAGTAGTTAGGCTAAACTTTTGACTAATAAACTTCCAGTGCAAGTAGAAGACTTGCGCTTGCACACAAGTAGTATTAAGCTTAGTTATGCTATCGAGCTAATATATCTCTAAGAAATATATATATATATATATATATATATATATATGTATATAAATAAAAAGAGAAAAAAGACCAAGAAAAATGTCATTGTTAACTATCATTCCAAACCATTTTCCTCCACATAATGAATTTTGGATTTCTCTTCTAAAGGAGGTTTGGTCTTCATTGTTTGAAGACAAAGTTGGTAAAAAAGATAGAATTGTGCAGCTCTCTCCTCACATGCAAATTGTTGCTATTATATGTGATTCTTTTGTCTCGTCAATGTCATGCGTGTATGCTATTTCTTAATGTTTTATTTTTTATTTTTTATTTTTTATATATATATTTAAAATGTATTAATTCATTTGATACTTTAGATAAAATGTTAAAATTTGTATTGATCTATCTCCAAATTTTCAAATAATATGATACTTAATTTATAAATCGTTAAATTCAAAATATAAAATCTTAATCGTGAAATTAACTTTCTACATTCGAGGAAAATGGGAGTATTCAGCAGCAAAAAAACAAAAATGTAGACTGAGTTTTTATTTTCTCATGAATTAATGAACTGAGAGTTTGAAACTCATATTCTGTACATTTTCTTGTATATATGTGAAAAATAAATAAATAAATAAATAAAGTGATTGAAGGAGTCCCATTTTGACATTCATTAATTAATTCATAGGTTTTCCTTTTCATTATATTAATTCTTGTAGATGTTCAGTCTCTTTCAAGTTTTAAATAAAGTATATATTTTGTTTCATAATTATTAATAAGATTTGACATTAAAAGTTAAAAACAGCTCGACCAACCTAGTCGGCCTATAATAAATAATAAATAATCTAGCTTTGCTACTTGGCAATTGGCAGAATTGCAAAAAATGTTGTTTGATAACAAATTAACATTTATTTTAATATCATATAGTTAAGTGTTTGAGTATGACTAATTTATATAAGAATAAGATAAAAGTCGTGAATAACATTTAGGCTTTTTTCTATTGTAATGATGGTTAGGCACTTTGTGCCTCAGTCCCCATTATAGTTGGTAGTTAGAGCATCCACAGCAGTGGAGCTAAATTTTTAGCAATTTAGCTCCACTAAAAGTTACTTTATCTATTTTACCTACACACATACTACAGCAGTGGATCTATTTTAGCTTTCAACACAATAAAATAATATATTCATCACAATAAAATAATATTTCTACTACAATAAAAAAATAATATTTCTACTACAATAAAATAATAATATCTCTACTTTAATAAAATAACATATCACCACCCCCACTCAGCACAAACATCTTCCACCACCACCACACAGCACAAACATCCACCACCACCACCACCACCACCACCACCAGTCCACGGCGGAGGAAAAAAAAAAAAAAAAAAAAACCCCAATCAAGGCTCAAGCAAACACCAGTCCACAGCAGAGAAAAAAAAAAACAACCCAAATCAAGGCTCAAGCAAACACCAGTCCACAGCAGAGAAAAAAAAAACCCAAATCAAGGCTCATGCAAACACCAGTCCACAGCAGAGAAAAAAAAAAAACAACCCAAATCAACGCTCAAGCAAACACCAGTCGCTCAAGCAAACACCAGTCCACAGCAGAGAAAAAAAAAAAAAAAAAAAAAAAACCCAAATCAAGGCTCAAGCAAACGACGCGAATTCATCGCTCCGGCGCTCGGTTTCGCCGGCGGTTTCACTCTCCACCGCCACTCCAAGGATCGGCTGAGACATCGAGGCGATTCCGATGTCGGGGAGTGGATTCTCTTCACCAGTCCGACGCCGTTTAGCCGGTTCGTGTTCTTGCGGTGCCCTTCGGTGTCGTTCGCCGGAGGCGAGGACGTGAACAAAGGAAGAATGGTGGTGAGGAGCGACGGCGACGGCGTGGGCTGGGACGGCTGGGACGGCGACGGCGTGGGCTGGGATGGCTGAGACGGAGAGCTTGAGAGAGATGAGAGCTTGAGAGAGATGAGAGCTGGGAGAAGTCCACGGTGAGAGAAATGGGTTTTTATTATTTTAATTGGGAGTAGGATTAAAAAATTACTTTTTTTTTTTTAGGTGAGTGCTACAGTGCACATCTATAGATAGATGTGCACTGTAGCAAATCAGCCAAATATTATGACTTTGGCTCCACTGCTGTGAGCTTGTTTTGCAATATTGGTGGAGCTAAAATAGCATTATAGCTTTTTAGCTCCACTGCTGCAAATGCTCTTAATCTAACCGACAAATCGGCGTGAACCCCTTGTCATATATAACTCAAAAACCTTTTAGTTTACCTCAATATTGCTAGTGCTACATCCTTTTACTTCTAAAAAGTTGATCCGTGATCGATGCTATTATATTTTGTCATATAGATATATAGTATATATAAAAGGTCATTGATTTATATTTTTTTTTTCTTTTTCATTCTTGGTGAAAAGCAAGAAAACTCAAGTGGGTGAGCTACAAGGAATTAATCAAAGGTGGTTGTGTGTGAGGTTAATATTATTGAGAAGGACTTTGTATGTGAAAGTTGTTGTGTGATTGTGTGTTATTATAATTGAATGATGAGTGGAAGTATGAAAGAAATAGTACACACAAAGGTTTACGTGGTTCCGTCTATGTCAACAATGATAAAGCCTTTGACGGCTACACAATTTGTGTTACAATAAACCCAATGAAGAGTTTATACTATAGAATAATTGACTAACTCTAGACTAATCATAGACTAATCTAAAGTTAATATGTTTGTTCTACAAGTACATAAGCGGATAAGCCTATAATTAGTTTAGGTCAATGAGATCATAGTATATCTAACAGTATCTGTATTTTCGTTGAAAAAAAATGCAATAAAGTTTACATTAGCCTGGTGGCTCTGTAGAAGTTTGGATAGAAGAAACTGATCTCTCTTTCATGGTAAAATACACCATTGATGATGTTCTATATAATTTCAACGAGAAGAAAGAAACTTTCAAGGGTAATATTAAGTTTTCAGCTAACGCATTTCTTACATTTTTCGTATTGTTGCTCCAAGTGTCCAACGTGCAGAAATGCAAAAACCCATGTTTACATGGCCCAATCACAAGATTTGAAAATCCTACAAAACGCTAAATTCCCAATTAGAAAATGCCAACGTAATGAACCAATAGGCACAAAGTATCTTTATATATCATTATTTACTCTATACTTCATGTTTTTTTGACCCTGTACCATTGGCTCTATATATAAACTTCTTGTTGAACACGTAAACATGTCATATAGATATGTAATTTGTGCATGAGGTTGAGATATTTTAGTTAAAAAAAAAAAAAAAAACTATGAAGGTATATATGGACAATAGAGAAATGTTTAGGTGTTAATGATTGATCAATTTACACTTTTATGCAGATGGTTTAACTTTTTCATCTAGATTGATATAATGTAACTTAGTCATTTATTCCTTTTACCATTTTCTTGGATTGGTTATCTTATTTTTGCTTTTCGTGAAAAAAATACCAATTAAAGTGGAAGGTTTTTCCCAACAACAAATAGATGAGTCAACTATTCAATCAAATAATATTGTGTGTGTTTCCTATCTCTTCTTGAGAAACCATGACCATGCTAAGAATAGCTAGGATTTCTATTAGATTTTGATTTTGTATGAAGCAAGGTCTTCGTCGATATTATCTCTAAAGCTTGTAAGACCGTGACTGATCCTGAAAAGAATGAATGAAAAAAGCAGCATCCCCCAACCCCCCCAAAAAAGGATTTTTTGTTGGTGTTGTTTTTGTTTTTGTATGCTTTTTTTTAAAGTGGAATGTACCTGTATCAGAAAATGCTAAACCAAAATGTAAATTATAACTATACTATTGTAAGTATTTACATTGAAATTTCTAATATATGTACTGCATTCATGATACGAATCTTTATTAAGCATTCCCTGTATGTGCCTGTTACTCCAAAATTATTAAAATTTCCATGGTCAAATGTTGTTACAAATAACAAAAAAAATCATATTTTTTATGCCATGTTTACATGTGATAGTAATGTTCCACTTTGGAGGATATATTTTCTGACTTTTTCCTCTTATTTTATTATATACTTTGAGGTTTGGTTCACCTTTTCGACAAGTCTAGAAGTTGGAGGATCGGAGCCCCAAAACTTGTCACATTTTAGTTGTCTATTTCCCTGATGATTATTCAATGGAATGAAGCAAAAAAAAAAAAAAAAAACCCTTATAGTTTAAGTGAAATGGAATTGTTATTATTATTTTTATATATTAAAAAATGCATTATAGAAATGATCATCAAATATATATTAAGAAATGCATTATAGAATTATTATTATTTTTAGTTGTTTTGAGTGGTTAATAGGCCGTGTCATAGAATAAAATAACATACTGATCTTTCTTGGAAATTACTTTTTTTTTTTTAAAAAAATATTATGTAAAGTAGCTTTCAATAACATCCTTTCAAAAATATAATATTCATTTTTAGTTCTCTTGCTTTCAATGAACAGAAACATGAATTCGAGCTGCCAAATAAGCCACGTTTATTTATTTTATAAAAAATCGATTCTATTTCACTTGATTTTTAACCCTTTAGTAATTAAAGTAGCTTTCAAATATATATATTTTGTTCACTACAGTACACCCTTAGTATGGTGGTCACTTCACAAGTATAAATGTTTGTGGGGGTGTGGAGGGCAAGAATCGGAATTCAAATTTCTAAGAGAGAGTTTCACACACATATACATTTAGGAGGGAGCTGCCATATACTTTTCTTGCTTTCAATGAAACAAAGACGTAACATTCAATTCCAAACACACGCAAAGTTATAAAAAACACTTTATTCCATTTCACTATTGATTTCCCTTTTCAGAAATTTCAACTCTTTTTTTTATATTTACTTAATCCCTATCTGCAGCAACAACAACAACAACCTTACCGAACCTTAACAAATAACAATCCAGCAGTATAAAATATTTTCAGATCTTCCTCTCAAAACTTTATAATTTGCTAATATCTTTCTCTTTTTACATAACTTTAATTTAAGGTTCAACCAATCATAAACATTTGCTTTATAGGATTAAATATCATTCTATGATTGCCTACTAGATAACATGACTACTAATTAAGCTTGACCATAGATTACATCATATGAAATTTATTAGGGTAAATTATATATATTTTTAAATTAGAAAAAATAGAGTGCGTCTATTTAATTTTTTTTTTTATGGATAAGAGATGAGGATGAATGTGTTTGTTTAAATTTTTAAAAAAAAGATAAGAGATGAGGATGAATGTGTTTGGTTAAATTTCAAAAAGATAAGAGATAAAAAGATTGTAATGGGTTTAGTGTGAGGTTTTATATTGTGAGCTTTTATTTTTTGAATTTGTTCCCTTTAATGGGAAACCTATAAGTGAACGGGGGAGAGATATTTTGGGATATCCAAGACTTTGACTCTTTAGGATGTCCAAGACTTAAAGTCCACATCTTAAACAGTTTGAAAGCCAGCTATGAAGTTTCTTAAATAGTAGTATAGATAATTTAAAAGTTGTTTTAAATTAAACCTACAATTTCAGGAGTTATGTATAATGTTGTTTATTAAAAATACTCAAAATAAAACGTCCATGTAAAATAATATTCATATATGATAGATATATAGATAAAGTGGCTTTAAAGAATATGTGGTAAACTTAAAATTCCAAGTTTTATATATCACACTATCAATTTACAGCATTTTTTGGATGTCCTGAGATTGAAATCAATACCTTGTTTATGTGTTAACTCTTGATGTTAAAATCCAATCAAGAGTTGACACACAAACAAAGTGCAAATTTGAGTTTTGAAATAATTGTGTCCTTAGCATTACTAATAATCCAATTGGGTTTAACTTTGAGGTCGGTCGTGAGGCTAATCCGATCCTTAAATCATAAGAGTAAAAATTTGACGGTGGTGGGTGTTATCCACGAAAAGTAAAAAGCAATCAAACGGTGGTGGGGGACACTAATCGACGGTGAGATTCCAAGGCACCTAAAAATATACAGCCCACGTGGCGCGAAATCAAAAACCCCCCTTCCCCCGCTCTCTCTCTTTACTAATATCCACTTTTATCACGTGACGCGCCTGAATTCCAATCAGCTTTGTGATAATAAAAAAAAAGCAAGGACAAAACAGTAAATTCACACCACCCCTCCCCTCCACTCCCATTTCCCCACAGCTCACACACAGTTATTATTAACAGAAAACTTCAAAGACGTTGACGCCGCATCATTTTTTTTTTCCCCTGTGGACTCTTTCGTACATTCACACTTCTCGCTCGCACACAGAGAGAGAGAGACGGTTGGTGATGAAAGTTGAAACCGACTCTCTCTCTCTCTCTCTCTCTATCTTTCACGTTGTTTAGATCGTGGAGAGAGTGAAAATTTCGCCGAGTTTCACTGTTCCATCAAAACCCCGTTCCGTTCCCTTTTTCTCTGAATTGTCTCTGAGCTTTCAAATTAAGTCGTTGAATAAATATATATGTATATTTTTTAGCAAGTTTGCTTAGGTCAGTGAAAACTGACAATTTCTGTTTTTGAAGAAGATCTACTCGCTGCTACTCATTTTCAAGAGGTAAATCAAAATCACTATACAGTATTATTTAACTTATCAGGATTTGTGAATTTCAAAAAAAAAAAAAAAATTATCAGGATTTGAATTTACTGTTGGATTTTTTTTTTTTTTTTAGGCTCCTCCAACGTTAAAATGCGCGAATTTCGGAGGGTTTTTATATAAATAAGCATTAATATAACTGACTGTTCACTAAAAAAAAGTATTTAATTTTTGTTTATTTTATTTAATTTTTGTTTTTCAGAGCACGGAATTTGAGGAAGAGATAATAAGTACAGAGACGAAGTTTCAGAGGTTCAGAGTTTTTGGATCAGGAGGCTGAAAACGACGACGTTTATGGGAGACACACGCACAGAGGCTCTTGGGCCTGCAATGCCGAGACAATTGGATTTGGAGTTGCTGTGTTTGGTAACGGTTTCGTGAAAAGGACAGAGAAAACAGACAGTGAGAGAGAGAAAGAGAAAGAAAGAGGTAAACTTACTCACTGCACCTACTACGCTGAGTAAAACTTTGCTGTGCTTGTAAATGAAAAGAATGACACACTCACAGAAAGAGAGAGAGAGAGAGAAAAAGACAGGACGTTAGGTTTGGGGACCATTTCTCTGAGCAAAGTTCCAAACTTGCTTGGCCGTTGAAATATTTATGAGAAATTCCGTTACTTCATCTTCAAGCATGTAGTGGGTAGTCACTACAATTAAGTTTTTTTCTTTTTCTTTTTTTAATAAAAAAATGGGGTTTTTATTTTTATAATAAGATTAGGGAAAATAAAGAACGATTAAAGTAGGTTTAATCACATTTCACAGCTAACCCATGATTTTCAATTTTGTTGGGGGTGCTTGGATTGTATGATACTCATGATTGATTAGCTTGCTTTTGTTTGTTTCTATTTTTTCCTTTTGTCTTTTTTTTTTGGGTGGTTGTTGGATTAAATCAAAAGGGGTTTTTTTTTTTTTTTTGGGTGGTGGTTAATTTTTGTTTTTGAGGTTGGTTGGTTAAAACCCATGATCAGCTTCTTGTTGCATAATGAAGTGCTTATTAATTTCTTCTAACAAGTACAACAACCTTGCTTTTAACGTTTAAACTGTCTTGCATTTTAGGAAAGCAAAAGCAATTGTGTGTACTTGACTTGACCACACACTATCCTCTTATTTGAGAGTTTTTGAAATTATGGGTTTATATTGACTGCATAATTTGCATTGGTTGTTCGGGTTTTTGAAGAGCAGTCGGTGAGCATTGTAAGAGTGAGGGAAAATGGGAGCAATAGGTGGGGAAGAGTTGATGAAGTGGGAGAAGATGCAAGGATTAAGCGGTCGCGAGGAGAAGATTCTTGTTTTGGTGAGGTTGAGGCCTTTGAGTGAGAAGGAGGTTGCGTCGAGTGAAGCGGCAGATTGGGAATGCATCAATGACACCACAATCTTGTACCGGAACACGTTGCGTGAGGGATCCACATTTCCAAGTGCCTATTCATTTGGTAAAGACAACTTCATCTATATCTTTACTTTTGTTCAATGCAAATACATCCAACGTTTACTTCTTCAATTATGATTTTATATGTAACCTGTTTTGACTCTGACTCTGCAAACCTGTAATATACACCCAAACAACTCACTATTACTTGTGGTTAATGCATAGTTAATTCTTTGGTTTTTGGTGGATGCTTTTCTCATTGTGATTTGCCTAGGGAGCTTTTTGCTTCTATTCCATATCTCTTATAATGCTTGGCCAATTTAAGTCAGAACTACTTTCATAATTTTCTCTACATGCATACATGTTCACCTGACCATAACTTCTATAATAGGCTCAAGGTTCAAAACTAGTCCTAGATCTTTTCAATGCATCAAACTGCAAAAGAGGTGGTTCTCTCTTTGAGTTAGGTTATGGAACCTTTTTCATTAAAAGATGTTTTGATTAGAGTTCATATGTTCATAGGGCTGTTGTATTTTATCTCATTTGTTTTTTGTCACATTTTGGTGATAGACAGAGTATTTCGGGGTGACTGCGCTACAAAGCAGGTGTATGAGGAAGGAGCCAAAGAAATTGCTCTTTCAGTTGTCAATGGTATTAACTGTAAGTATAACTGGCTGTGCTGGCTATCTGTTTCCCATAAGCCACTTATTACTAAACAACAAGTGAATTGTTTGTACCATTTTGTATTTTCAGCAAGCATTTTTGCTTATGGGCAAACAAGCAGTGGAAAGACATATACCATGGTTGGAATAACAGAGTATACTGTAGCAGACATATTTGACTATATACATAGGGTACTCAAAATTACAATAGTGTTTGTTCCATTAGCATTTTTATACTTCACAAATATCCTTGTTTATAGACCTTGGTAACATAAAAATTGGTGTCGTTATTTCAGCATGAAGAAAGAGCATTTGCTGTGAAGTTCTCTGCAATTGAGATATACAATGAAGCTGTCAGAGACCTTCTTAGCACAGATCATACACCTCTTAGGCTGCTAGATGATCCTGAGGTGAATGCCAGTTTTCTTGTAAATTTATCCAATGCATATATGAATTGACCTAATGATATATCCTTGTCATCAGCGAGGGACTGTTGTGGAGAAAGTCACAGAAGAAGTTTTGAGGGACTGGAACCATCTAAAGGAGCTCCTGTCCATTTGTGAAGGTAGAGAATGTTACAAATTTCTGCTCTTTGATGACTTTGTACCCTTGTATAATTTAGTATAATATTGCAGCTCAAAGACAGATTGGGGAAACCTTGCTGAATGAGAGAAGTTCCAGATCTCATCAAATTATCAGATTGGTTTGCCCTTGTCCTTTCCTATCTCTCATTAGAGTGTTAAACTTTTATATATATATTTTTCTAGAATGTTAATTTAAAACTTCTTTGGGAATTGACTCTTGCAGACAATTGAAAGTTCTGCTCGCGAGTTCTTAGGCAAAGGCAATTCAACCACCCTTGCAGCAAGTGTGGTAGGGACTGATTATTTTCTTCCAATTCGTGGTTAAATGGATAAAACATTGCCTTTCTTGAAATATAAATTCAAAAATAATTAAATTGATAACAAATATAAGTCCTTGTTTGTTTGCAGAATTTTATAGACTTGGCGGGTAGTGAGCGTGCATCTCAAGCATTATCGGCTGGGGCAAGATTAAAGGAAGGTTGCCACATAAATCGTAGTTTACTTACTCTGGGAACGGTTATTCGCAAGCTAAGGTTGTCTTATTCTTCCTTTCTGGACAATAATCTCCTGCAAAGTCATTCATCAGCCTGGGAATTTTTTAACCTATCATTACTTAAGGTTGTGGGTATAGTTATTTGTTAGTTACTGATTGTGTTTACTGCACTGCATGTATAACTTCACTTTTCTGAAACAATAGCTATGCTTTGGCTTGATTGCACTTCTTAGATCACTAACTATCACAGATATTGAAACTTGGCTGCTTCTAGCATGTTGTTTAGGATGTCACTTGCAGTAAGACATACATTGAAAATTCTGGAAGATAAATTTTTGTAACACTATTGCCATCTCATAATCTGTTTGCTGCTCGTTCAGATACATAACTGTGCGTTGTGGTGGAGATCAATTATAATTACTATTAGTAGGGAGAGTAGTTTCTATGTGTTCTGGAAAATTAAGCAAATTTTTACTCTATAGGGAACTACTTGTAACCTTGTTCGCTTATCGTTGTCTTATGTCACACATAGATACACAAACATTGTTCACCTATCATTGGTTCACCCTCTCTCTCTCTCTCTCTCACACACACACACACACACACACACATTTGAGCTAAATTGCTTGGTTTTCCTCCCTTAATTTAGTCATGTGGTGATTGACATGCATAGAGATAATTACATTAATGTGGAATATGACTGAGTGCAGTAAGGGAAGACATGGACACATCAATTACAGAGATTCTAAGCTTACGCGCATACTGCAGCCTTGCTTGGGTGGCAATGCTAGAACTGCCATCATTTGCACTTTGAGTCCTGCACGAAGCCATGTTGAGCAAACGAGAAACACTCTTTTGTTTGCTTGTTGTGCAAAAGAAGTAACAACAAAAGCCCAGGTCAATGTCGTCATGTCTGATAAAGCCTTGGTTAAGCATTTACAAAAAGAGCTGGCTAGATTGGAGAGTGAGTTGAGAAGTCCTGCACCTCCTACCTCTACTTCTGATTATTCAGCACTACTGAGAAAGAAAGATCTTCAGATTGAAAAGGTTATGCCTTGCTCTGTCTCTGTCTCTGTCTCTCTCTTATGATTTCCCTACAATTGCTGTTTAATTTCATGTCCTAATAAATTTAAACATTTTACTGTGTTTAGAAGCAAAAGAATTATTTCCATATTACATATAATCTGGAATATTTCTCTTATGTGGTTAAAACTAAAAAGCAGGATTTGTGCCTTAAGAGGCTCGGAAGTGTAGGAAACAAGAATTAAATGAAGAATTTAGGGTGATATGACTAAGAAATTTCATGCTATAGTTGCTCCTCTTGTTCTTTAATAAATGTTTATATTAAAAAAAAGGGTGAAAAATATCATAAGAGATAGAGAAGCAACATACGAAATGCTGTCTGTAGGTTTAAGAGGCCTCTGCTTCATGAGTCATTGCATGGATCTTCTTTTCAAAGGGAAAAAATTTGTATCCTTTATTTTTTTTTTTCACTGAATAAGTTTACCTGTAAATGCAATTTTTAATGGAAACTAGTCTCAACATACCTGTTACATGCACAAAAGCTTAACCACAGAACTTTGTTCCTCCCATAAGACTATGAGCTATGTTACTAGGGTTCTGGCACTCATCTAAGGTGCAGGTGTCTCTCCAGGTTTTGCAGAAAGATACATATGTATACATACAACTTCAAGCATTCAAACCAGGATAATTCCTTATTGACTTATTGATTACATGGGTTTCTATCATGCAGATGGAGAAGGAGATTAGAGAGCTAACTAAGCAAAGAGATCTTGCTGAATCTCGGATTGAGGATTTGTTACGCATGGTTGGAAATGAAAAAAATTCAAGACAAGTAAACAATTGCCTAATTATTATAGATTTCCATTGCATGTTCAGCATGATGTTCCAACTGCTAAATTTTGGTTTCTTCTCATTCAGGCCAGTATCAGTGATCATCCTACATCGCAAGCGGGAGATATGTGGGACGATGATTGTTCAGTATCAGAGTCAGAGTCCCCAAGTGTGGCTGATCCTAATTATTCAAATGGTGGTGTCAGAAAGTTCAACAATCCTCATTATTTTGATGTAGATAGCGTGACCAATTCTGAGGATCCCTACTGCCAAATTGGGGATAACACTGAAGACAATTCTCTCTCTGATGCTACCTCTTCACTGTCAATTGGAAAGAAGTTTGTTAGGTCTAATTTAAGTCAAAATCAAGGGGAGACTTCAGAAGATCCTGATGACTACTGCAAGGAAGTTCGATGCATCGAGATGGAAGAGTCAAGAAATAGCAAGAATCCTGAATTCCGAGCTGTAAGACCTGGTGAAAACAATCAAACACTGGCTTTGAGATCATCCAGGGATGGAGATGTAACTGGACAGGGAATGATGTTGACTCCTGTGAATAGGAATGGAGAAGTAAGTAAAATCCAAAATGGTCTTCCATATGGTGCTCTGGAGCAGAAATTCCACAATGTACAAATCAGTATTGATTCTCTTAACAGTTCTAACCCTAGTGGAACATCTCTGCAGGTCATGGAAGCTGGTATGATGAGTTCTGGAAGCCTTAAGTTAACTAGGAGCCGGAGTTGTAGGGAAAATTTCATGGCTGGTTCGTCTTCTCCTGAGAAGACAGAACAAATTGAGCGCACCCCACCTAATGGGTTTGAGAAAGATTTCCCTGGAAGACCAGAAGGTCTTCAAAGGAAGTTCCCTTTATTAACTTATGGTTCCAACGCAACGAGCTTGTCAAGAAATGATTCACAGTCCTCTATTGGGAGTGCTTCCATGGATGACCTAAGATCACAGAGCATCAGAACTTCTGCAGATGGGGAAATTACTAGCATCCAAACTTTTGTTACAGGCCTAAAGGAAATGGCCAAACTTGATTACGAGAAGCAACTTGTTGATGGGCAGGTAAGAACATGCCTATTTGCTTATGTTCTGGCTTAATATTACTTTTCTCAGAAACAGGTCTTCATTTATGAGGTGTCATCTTATTTTTGGATTATGTCATTTGGTCTTCTTTTGACACGTCACTTGAAGTTTATCACACTTATATCATAAAGGAGTGGGGTGAAATGTAGACAATCGCTTTGATGAATGATTATACACGTCAAGAAGTACATGTAGAGTATAGCATCATAGCATGCTTGGCATATGAATTATGCATTACTATACTCATTAAGTAGCATGTCAATTATCAAAAAAAGGAAGAGAAAAAAGTAGCATGTCATCACAACTTATATAATGCCTGTACAGTCTTGACAAATATTATTAGAACAGTAAAATGCATATTTTATTAACTTTGGGCAATGGGGCATGTCTCATGAATTTTGCTTCCCCCATTTTGGTACGTGCCTTCTAGGTCCAGGAAACAGGACCAAAAGTTGATAAGTTTGGAAAGGATGTGAAAGATGTAGGAGTTGATCCAAGGCTCTTGGCACTGGAAACTCCCCAAGATTGGCCTGTGGAATTTGAGAAGCAGCAGAGAATGATACTTGAACTTTGGAAAACTTGCAATGTATCATTAGTCCACAGAACCTACTTCTTCCTGCTCTTCAAAGGTGATCCAACGGATTCCATTTACTTGGGGGTGGAACTAAGGAGACTATCTTTCCTCAAGGAAACATTTTCTCATGGAAATCATATTGTGGAACGTGGTCAAACTCTTACAATGGCTTCAAGGTTCTCTCTCTCTCTCTCTCTCTCTCTCTCACACGCACACGCGCACACACACACATTGTTCCGGGAATATTTTGTGGATGAAACTAACATGCTTGTTTGGAGGGACAGCATGAAGGCTCTTCGTCGTGAGAGAGCAATGCTGAGCAAGCTGATGCAGAAAAGGTTTTCTGAAGAAGAGAGAAAGAGGCTTTTCCACAGGTGGGGTATTGCATTGGACTCAAAGCGCAGGAGGCTACAGCTGGCCAACCAACTGTGGAGTAACACAAACGATATGAATCACATCATAGAGAGTGCTGCCATCGTTGCGAAGTTGATCAGGTTTGTAGAGCAGGGGCGGGCCCTCAAAGAGATGTTTGGACTTAGCTTCACACCTTCAAATGCAAGGCGGAAATCCTTTAGCTGGAAAAACAGCAAGGCGTCCCTTTTGTAAGCTTGTTTCATGCCCATAGATATACAACTGTAGAGTTGATTTATTGGAATAGATTGGCCTTATAGTAGCATTCTTTTCATGATTGAGATTGAGACAGATTGTCTATGATTGTAATATAAGTCTAAAAATCTTAGTTTTCCTGCTTAGGTTAGAAAGCTACATTGGGTTTTGGAAATCTGGTTTTCTGGGTTTGTTGTATCTTTCATGAACATATTTTGTGCTTATAATCTATTCGTGTCAATTTCTACTATCTGCAAAGTTTTTTTTTTTTTTGAGAAAGAAACCGATGGATTTTATTGATAAAATTCAACTACATCCAATTGTAAAATCGAACCAATATGAGATGGGACATCTTCCATCCATACTTGAAAATCTGGTATGCATAATGCATTTTTAGCCAGACTATGAGCAACCCCATTGTCATTTCTCTTAATGTGAGAATACAACAATCCTTCTCTACGAACATGTGAAAACCTAATACAATGAAATAAACTTGCAAAACATTTAACATCATGACTAAGTAAGCCAAAGGATTCCAAAGACTGGGAATCTGCATTCAAAGCGTTCATTGCAATCTCTGAAACTTCCTCTGGGGTGACATCTTCCAAACTTAGAACAGCATCAAACTGTAAAGCCTTCGATATAGCCAAAGTTTCAATCTCTATGACAGTTAGGGGGAGAGGGATGATTCCGACCATGTGTGCCAAGCCTTTTCCTTGGCATTCTCGGATGATCACTCCAATCCCTGCCCTATCTTCTTCTTGAAACATTGTATCAATATAATTTGTGCCCGAACCCTCCACAATTACATCAATAGTCGATCTCCAAAACAACACTAATCCACCTCCCATATCCAAAACAACATCCACAGAATTTTGTTCCCAGAAAATCACATCATTAGAGTTCACCTTCAAGATCGGCCATGGAGGAGGTTTCCAAATGGCACGGTGTGGAGGCTGATTGGACTGATCTGGTTCATTACCCTTCATTGTTGTTGTTGCGCTTTTTTCCTTGCCTGGAATATTGACCATATTAAACACTTGCTGGGAACTAGAGTTAATAGGAGCAATAATTGGTGAGCTGTCATCATTCCCTGCATTTAACTCCGTATCAATGCCCTTAGGACAGCTTAACATCCCATTAATTGTGGGAGATAATGGCAGCAAAAACTCTGGATTACCATGATTAGTGAGATTCGTATCACTCCAACCGTTACTCATTGAATTACTTCCCAAGTTGGACACGTTATTACTCCCCTTATTGACCATGGCATTAACTTTCATATTAAGCCCACTATTACTTCCATGCGTGAAGTCAGGACCCAAGTTATGGATGTTAATACCTGACCTGGCGTTACAATCAGACCTGTGAGTGGCTGTCTTAGCATTAACTTCTTCAGTGCAGCCGTTACGTTCACCTTCAACCTCTGTAAGTCCAACAGTTACCATGGGATGGCCTGAGATATCGCCGTCAGGGAGGGTAAGGCCATTGTTATCAGACTTTTTCCTTGCTGCATAGAATCCTGGGCCACAACTTGCGTTACACCTTGATTGTGGAAAAACTCCTTGATTGTAACGTTCACCGTCTGCTTCTTTCTCCGGCCCGGTGGACGACTCTGTGTGGTAAGCCGTGATGCAGCATTCTGGCCCTTCTCTTATTGACAGAGAGAGGCGCTTCCATGACTGTGCTGGTCCCTCCATAGAGTTTAATTGAATTTCCCAACACACAACCTGTAAAAACAGTTTCCCAAAACCCTTGAACAAAAACCCCATAAGCCAAGGAATACACGTGGTACCCCCAGGAACCTAACAACACCTTCACAAAGGAACAAACCTAACAACACCTTCACAAGAAGGGACAAAACAAATCTACAGTGCTGGAGAAGTTAGAGTTTAGACCCTAGAACTCTCGAGCAGCAGAGACAAACTCTCCTTTAGAAAGAAGGGACAAACAATTCTACTGCCCAAGGGAAGACCCGGCTTCCAGAGAGACAGAGAAACTGACCAATTGTGTTACTGATGGATATCAATGTTGTTTATGAAAGTCGCCATGTTATGAAAAAAGGATTTCTTTGCACCATCTTCTTGGTCCTCTCATACCGTCCATATTTGGTACTCTTAGAATGCATGCTGAGACAAGATGTTACTCATGGACTCACAAGTGATATACACAGCTACTATCTGCAAAGTTGAACTAATAACCTATGATCACTCACTCTCTCTCTCTCTCTCTCTCTCACAACTAATTACATAAAAGATGGTTTGATACCAAATTATATGGCACTCTGTCCGGCCCATTGAATAGGTAAATGATAGTTATAAAAAAAAGAAAAAGAAAAAAAGAAAAGGTAAATGATACTATAGTTTTGTGGTTTTAAATGCTGCCCATCAATAGAATCTTTGAATGAGAGGTTTTTGCTTCTAGACAACAGTAACACAATCAAAATTGACTAAACAAATAAAATCTTCACACATCAGAATCTAAAAGAAATGAGGCCCCTATCTAATTGGTCCAATCCAAAGACCTAGTTCCACAAGAAATAATCTTGATTTCATAATCTCATCTTCTGACTTCAATTAACTTTCTAAATATGGACCAACAAAAAAGCAAAATAAAATTGACATTATTTAATGATTAATGCTACAACCACAAACTATTTTACAAACTGTTGATATGGCTAACTTCTTATTGGTTTTTATCTAGACTTATTATTAATATCACTTTTTCATTTATCAATAATCACTCACTACATTAGTAGTTTGTGAAATTTTTTATAAAAAAGTTTGTATCTCTAACATTACTCTTGTTTAATTTTCACAGATTTGTTAGTAGATCTACGATTAGGTTAATGGGCCATCGTTTGGTTGCTTGGAATTGGTTGAAGCACACCAAATCCACAGAAGCTATGAATTCTATTTCTATTCTCTAGGTGTCTACTGTTTACCAGCTTTGGATCTTAGCCCATCACATTATTAGCCGATTGGACCAAACAATGAGGAATAAAAATAAAATGAACACAGGATGTACAGAAACAGTGACATCGTGGGATTATTGCCTTTGACAAAATGTTACACTTCAACAGTCCTATTGAGCTAAAATGCGGAAATCATCTTGCTGGTCTCATAAGGCCGTTCCATGAGATATCTTCTCTAACCATTGAGATTCACAATCTTAATTTTGTGAACTAATAATGAGCAGTTGTCCAAAGCCAATTTGTTGGTTTTGAATTGCTACTTGCAATTGGAAATAAATTGAACAAGGAAACAAATTTGGATAATGAAGCTAAACAAACTATGAATACACTAAAAATCATCAGATCCACAAAATCAATGGAAACCAAAACCCAGTTTGTAAAATTACTTCAACATAAGGCTGGCAAGTTGTTTACTAAAGTTACTTGGACATAATCAAGAGAGTCAATGTTGAAGACCTTTTGTATTGAATAAAATAAGAGTGGGGAAATATCAACACTTAATCAACCATTGCTCAAATTTTCATTCAGAATCTCAAACAACAACCAAATGTTATGTTTGCTTAACAAACATTCTCAACAGAACAGACCCTTACAGCCTTTATGATAGATCCTTAAATTACATCGAATGACAACTGTGCATCAACTTTCTTTTATTTGTTTGCTTCTGCTCCATCGGGCTTCTTCTGTTCTGGTTTAAGAAACGGATTCTGCAAAATATATGGAAGAAATGTAATACTGATCAAAATCCCCCTCTAATCAAATTCAGCAAAATTAAATCAACAACTAGCATAAATAACGTGGCAACAAATAAAATGAGCGGCTAAGGCCAACTTTATAGTTTAACAGTTCCAATTAAGACGCTATGGCAATAAACTTTCAAGATTTGTTAAAACATTTGTAAGAGGTCATAAGTTATAACTCGTGACAAAGTATTCCTGATACAAGGAATCAAAAAATATTTTGTCATTTGAAGGTGACAATTTCGTCCTAAATTCATCTTTCGGAATTCTGTTACGGTAGTTTAGGGAGTTTATCTTTTGACATATTTCCTTTCTAATTCAAAATTTAGAATCTGTAAACCAGTGAGTTGAATAGAATCTCACACTTTCCATCAGTTAAAAAGGTAGGAAAACAAATGAGAGAGAGAGAGAGAGACAAACAGACAGACAGACTGACTAACTAGCTAATAGAGAGATGTAAAATCTTGGACTTCTCCTTATTAATATTTCAAGAAACCACCCTAAAGTTCAGCTTGATATAACTACTTTGTTCTTCCTCTTAAGGAAACTACAAAATCATTCACAGTTTTAATTTCTTCCAACTTTCTAAAACTTCCCACGTTCCAACAACGAAACAGAGCATATGAGACTCCACTTACTTTCCCGGAAGCCAAAATTTTGTAAACGAAATGTGACCATCAAGTCAGGCAAGATAGATGATCAATTCATCATTCTAATTGCAAAGTTTGTGAGATATAAATAGAGAAGATACAACCCCAGAACAGAAAATGGATAAGGCTAGGAAGTATCATTGTTACTGACAAAAGTAACATCCTAAACATATCAAACAAAGTCACTTTCTGTTGTTGTTTCCAAAGTGTGGTACTGTTATCAAGAAAGTACCTGTACCCGTAACCCATCATTCCTTTTCCATGAGAGATGAGAGGGATTTATCATTTGTAAAATCCAATAGTCTAAAACACAAGAGAAATCCTTAAATTTCACAAAAAAGAAATCTGACAAATTTTTCATCCTATGTTTGTGTATGTAACCAAATTCATAAAGCATGAGCTGGTCAAACAACAAGAGGTGATCTCATGATCTCCAAAATCAAACAGTTGGGATAAATGACTTGGTATATTTTATAACCCAACTAAATAACATTATCCATTGACAAAGTAACAAGTGAATATGAATACATAAGAGCATTCTAGATCCTACCAACCACTAAAGCTCCATCATCAATAATTTAGACATAATCATCTTTTGGGGAAATACATACAAAAGCTAATCCACCATTGACCTAATAATTTTAAATTAACACTAAAATCAAATAAGAGATTTGCAGGTGTCATGGTAAGGTGCAATTAGCATTGGGTCACTGATTTAGTGAGCAAATGCTCTAACCCACATATGGATCAGAAGAAATGAAGATTTTACACTATATCTGTGTGATCATATTACATTGGTAAAATAAAATATTTATCATTTTACCTGTTTATTATGCCAAATAAGTACTCTGAAAAAGTGTGATGTTTTTACATTTCAGGACCCAAACACCAAAATCAAATTCAATAAAACTCCAGAATTTGTTAAATAAACTGTACTTTTTTATAAGTAAAAAACACTAGTAAACTACACTAAGTTTCAAAACTCTAATTTTCTAATTGACAATAATAATCCCAGTTTAACCCAGTAATAACAGACCCTCGGTCACGTAAACCAACTTATAATCTATAACCAACTCAAAAGAAAATTTGAAAAACAAACACAAACACAAGCACAAGCACAGAATTAATACAAACAAAAACAAATCTGGTAGAGATTTTTATGTCAAGTACAATTATAATATATAAAACAAAAGCGATAGAGATTTATACATTCTCAACAAAGATGTAGTTGGCAATGACCACAGCACCAACAATGCCACCAAGAATTGCTGCTGGGCCAGTAAGTAGACTCCATTTCCTGTAGATCATCTTCTTCTACTGCTTCTTTGAGTCTGGTTGGGACAACTATTTAAAAACATGCATTTTGAAAAATTAGTGATTTGGATAGAACACTACATGAAATGGAAACTTTTGTAAATTTAGTTTAAGTATCTAGTAAAATCTGTGAAAATCAATGATGATAAACATCATAAAAATAATAATTGTATAAAATAATCACATTAAATATTTAATTACAATTTTTATGACAACCAAATAACACAATGACAAACCAATCCGAACTTGCAGTCTTTTCTAATCACCAATCAATATGTTCACTATCAAGCATAAATACATAATAAACTTTTGATCCATGAACACATCACTCACAGCAGTCATCTATTACACTTTAGAGTTACACACTTACTTTAGTACAGATGGACCTCTGCATCACCAGTAACCGCACGACAATGATACCCCTTAAAACAATACTATATCAGTTACAAAAACTTTTCAATGTACAAAAGCTATTGTCTAGCCTATCCAACAGTCCAACTTCAGGGCTCAGGTTGAACCTTGACAACTCTATTACCAAGACCAATTAATGCTTCCCAAAAGATTTAACAATGACAACAACAACAAAAAGAGCTTTTACTTTTGAAAATTTGGGGGTGTAAGGGTGCCTACCAATCACCTCTCCCAGACCCCGCAAAATGGGATCTTTGTGCACTTGGTGGGACCTTTTTTACTTCAAACAATAAGTAAGCACACAATGCTATAGAATGAGATGAGACAGGAGATATCAAAACCCCACTGGAAAACACCGTATATGTTCAGACCCATATTCTATTTGAACTTTAATTTCATTGAACATATCCTAAAAAATCAATATGATATAAATAAAATGAAAGAAAAAAAAAAAAATCCCAATTCATGATAGACATAGATGCATTTTAAGGTTTTGAATCTTCAATTCAAGGTCCTAATTTCTAGTTACAAACCCCAATCTAAGTCAAATCCAATGCAAATGTGAAAAATGCTTAATTTATGAACCTGATCAATCTAGTTAAAATCCTATCAATACAAAGCTAAAAACAACTATACAATTCATACATACTATTAAAAAAGTACTAAAAATAATTACACAAACACAAACAATCCTTTCAGCCCATTGACACTCGAAAAACATCATGGATGGATCTAACAATTTGAAGAGTGATAAGGATTTAAGGTGAGAGTGAGATGCTTACCTTAGCTGAGAGACTGAGACACTGCGGAAACGACGACGCAGAGAGATATGATATTGGACGGGTGTGGGGGTCGGTTTTTTAGTTAGAGTGGGTGTTTTTTATTTAGTAATTGGAATTATTTAGTTTTAGAAAAAGGGAAATTCTACCGCTACAATCAATTCACACACCCATTTTTTACAACCTTATGATGTGGTTGATTGTGAGTGGGAAAAAAAATGATGAGTTTATATAAAAGTAATAGATAACCAATCAAAGTATACCGCATAAAATAGTTGTGAAAATGAGTATGTGATTGATTATTGTCTTATTAAGCTATAATTTTTATCATTTAAAAACTGCTAATTATGTTGTATACTTTGAGTTATTCACTACAGTGTGCATTGCAGTATACACTCTAGATGAAATCATACTTTGAAATCACACTTCACGCATAATTGTTAAATGGTGAACTATAAAGAGAGCAATTTATTTTTTGTTTTATGAGAAAATTACACTTTACTACTGTAAGGACTCGATTTGTAACGACCCCAAATTGGTGTTTTGGGCTCGAACGTTAAATGTCCAAATAATAAAATTTGTAGAGAGTGAGCTAAAAGGTTAGGCCTTGGTGAACGGACAGCCGTCAGCCATGGTGTTCGTTATGATCGTACATAGGTGAACTGTGCTTGCCCAAGAAGACTTTCTCCTCGGCACGGCTTGGGAGGCTCTGGTTCTTGGCCCCTCGGTCCCCCTTTTTGGATTGCTTCCTTCTCCTTTTATACTAGCCTTTACCCTCTCCCCAACGTCCACGTGTAGGTTCAGTTTTCTAGGATTGATACTTGTCCTATCAGCCCATACCCAAAGTGGTTGGGGGTGGTCGTAAAAACTGAAAAGTATTGCTCTATCAGACGCAGAGTACTTAATTACAATAATGGCAGTCTTTCCCTTATCCTTTGTCGACACACTGCTCAGGGGTCTTTTCCCCATCAATGCGGAGGTGTTTAGCTTTTCCTTGAACCGCTTCTACACCGTACTCGCCCTTTCTTTTAGGAGCGATTTAGGATGCTGAGGACAGAATCATCCTTGGCTATATCTCTAGGCCATTTGGACTTCCGTTGCATGTCCTCGGCGACGCCTTTCCTCGGCGTGGGCCTTGGGCCCTAATGTAAAGTGGCCTGGACCACAAATTCTCTGGCCCCACAATAGCCCCTCAAAATCCTGCTGTTCGGCTCCTTGAACGAAGAGGAGGGTTTTGATGACGTCGAGTTTATGTCATGGTTTGCTAAGACTTGTCCTTCATCAATGCCGGAGCCTCGTCGTTTGCCTAGGACACGCCCTTAGTTGTGAGACATTCTTTTGGTTTTACCCACGCCGTGCTCCTGCCGTTTCAGTACACGAGGAGCGCTTTTAATGAGGTCTCTTTACGAGGTGGCGCAAATCCAACGGCTGAAGACTGCTTTGGGAATCGAGCGGGACTTATCTCGTTTGTAGTTATTCTTGGAGATTTGTACAGATTAAATGCCGTCAGGTTTGCCCTCCATATAAGAAGCATGGTGGGAGGCCATTTCCTTTATGTACAGACCCTTTAAGCTTTTCAAATCCTTAACCCTCCAGTTGTGCTCAAAGTCCCCACTACTAGTGTGACTAAGCTCTAGGGAGTGATATGGTCAAGTCCAAGATGAGGGCAAAGGGACCACACCCTCTCCAGAAGCATTGGGTTTCTCCGAGACTCAAGATGGCCCGGTTAGGGCAAGGGAGACAAAGACTCAAGGCACTTCTTCCCCTTAATAAGGCAAGAAAGGAGCCTCTTCTTCCTTCAGCCAAAATCCGAAGCAAGTGGGGGTCGCATCAGATTTTTGGTGCGACAGCACTGAGGTTTCTCATCGTCGGTACCATCCGCTCTCACTCAATTGCTGCTAATATGATACTTGCTCGATTGCAGTCAGAGCTGGTACGGGGATTAGGCATCCCCGCTTCTTCCTCTCTTCCATCACTGGTGCCATCCAGGTGCCTCCGCTTCTTCTTCTCTTCCATCACTAGTGCCATCTTGACGTGCTTAGTCACTGCTAGAGCAAAATTGAAGGATTTATCGTTCCCCTGCATCTTTTCTTTTTGTTTTTCTTTTTGCTTCTGTAGTTAGCTTCTCATATAGGCTTGTTTAAGCCCTTTATTGTACGATGTACTACTTCTTTGTCTAATAAAAGATGACTTTATCCCATTTTGCGTGTTCTTTCTTTTCTGCAATAATTATTTTGCGAATGGATGTGCTGGTGTTTTTTTTTTTTTGAACAATACTTAGGGCCGAAACCCTTGTTAACAAGGAGCTATCACTTTGAACTTATTAAAACTGACTGGCACAATAATGCCGACTTGAAGTAGGTTAACCATATGAGACTAAACGAGATAATAGCTGAATGCTCTGTATTGCATATGGGGTGATCACCCGAGGATGGGTAACCTAAAATGAATTATCCGAGAGGGTCGCTGGGCACTAGGGTGCTTTGCCACGTTCCTGACAACATTCATAGCCTTAACTTGTTTTTGACATCCGGTCTGAGGACCGAGGTATGACTGTATCGAGTCTAAACACTCGGTTGTGTTAGTTTCCTTAGAGCTGGGGATCCGAGGACCGTACGGGATTTCCATTCTGTCTAGGACTTAAGCCATTTTCTAGTGACTTGTTTCCCCATAGGTTTGAGTCCGAGGACCATGCAATACCTTGGTTCTGTCCAAAACTTAGATTTTCTTAAAGTAGTTGGTTTCCCCATAGGTTTGAGTCCGAGGACCATAAAATACCTTGATTCTGTCCAAAACTTAGATTTTCTTAAAGTAGTTGGTTTCCCCATAAGTTTGAGTCCGAGGACCATGCAATACCTTGATTCTGTCCAAAACTTAGATTTTCTTCTTGAAGTAGTTGGTTTCCCCATAGGTTTGAGTTCGAGGACCATACAAGACCCTGGTTCTGTCCAAAACTTATGTTTTCTTCTTGAAGTAGTTGGTTTCCCCATAGGTTTGAGTCCGAGGACCATGCAAGACCCTGATTCTGTCCAAAACTTATGTTTTCTTCTTTAAGTAGTTGGTTTCCCCATAGGTTTGAGTCCAAGGACCATGCAATACCTTGGTTCTGTCCAAAACTTAGATTTTCTTAGAGTAGTTGGTTTCCCCATAGGCTTAAGTCCGAGGACCATGCAATACCTTGGTTCTGTCCAAAACTTATGTTTTCTTAAAGTAGTTGGTTTCCCCATAGGTTTGAGTCCGAGGACCATGCAATACCTTGATTCTGTCCAAAACTTAGATTTTCTTAAAGTAGTTGGTTTCCCCATAGGTTTAAGTCCGAGGACCATGCAATACCTTGGTTCTGTCCAAAACTTATAGTTTTTCTTAAAGTAGTTGGTTTCCCCATAGGTTTGAGTCCGAGGACCATGCAAGACCCTGGTTCTGTCCAAAACTTATAGTTTTTCTTCTTGAAGTAGTTGGTTTCCCCATAGGTTTGGGTCCGAGGACCATGCAAGACCCTGGTTTTGTCCAAAACTTATAGTTTTCTTAAAGTAGTTGGTTTCCTCATAGGTTTGGGTCCGAGAACCATGCAAGACCTTGGTTCTGTCCAAAACTTAGATTTTCTTAAAGTAGTTGGTTTCCCCATAGGTTTGGGTCCGAGGACCATGCAAGACCTTGGTTCTGTCCAAAACTTATAGTTTTTCTTCTTGAAGTAATTGGTTTCCCTATAGGTTTGGGCTCGAGGACCATGCAAGACCTTGGTTCTGTCCAAAACTTATAGTTTTTCTTCTTGAAGTAGTTGGTTTCCCCATAGGTTTGGGTCCGAGGACCATGCAAGACCTTGGTTCTGTCCAAAACTTATAGTTTTTCTTAAAGTAGTTGGTTTCCCCATGGGTTTGAGTCCGAGGACCATGCAAGACCCTGGTTCTGTCCAAAACTTAGAGGCATTCGGTGAATCGGGCTACTGGACCCATGAGGGTTAGCCCCTTGGCAAACGTGTGGGGCTTAGACTTGATGTTAGAAGCCCCTAGATCTGCCAGTGCCGCTGGCACTTCGTGGTGTAGCCCTGAGGATAAGTCACGCGTAGCTTGCACCACCACCAAAATTCTCTCTTTTGAGGGACCCTTGCTGGTAAGGGCTTGATCCTACCATGACTAACCGCCACTTGCACCAACGCACAAGCTCCCCACAGACAGCGCCAATTGTAAGGACTCGATTTGTAACGACCCCAAATTGGTGTTTTAGGCTCCAACGTTAAAGGCCTAAACAATAAAATTTGTAAAGAGTGGGCTAAAAGGCTAGGCCTTGGTGAACGGACAGCCTCCAGTCATGGTGTTCGTTATGATCGTACAGAGGTGAACTGTGCTTGCCCAAGAAGACTTTCTCCTCGACACGGCTTGGGAGGCTCTGGTTCTTGGCCCCCCGGTCCCCCTTTCTGGATTGCTTCCTTCTCCTTTTATACTAGCCTTTACCCTCTCCCCAACGTCCACGTGTAGGTTCAGCTTTCTAGGACTGATACTTGTCCTATCAGCCCATACCCAAAGTGGTTGGGGGTGGTCGTAAAAGCTGAAAAACATTGCTCTGTCAGACGCAGAGTACTTAATTACAATAATGGCAGCCTTTCCCTTGTCCTTTGTCGACACACTGTTCAGGGGTCCTTTCCCCATCAATGCGGAGGTGTTTAGCTTTTCCTTGAACCGCTCCTACACCGTACTCGCCCTTTCTTTTAGGAGCGATTTAGGATGCCGAGGACAGAATCATCCTCGGCTATATCTCTAGGCCATTTGGACTTCTGTTGCATGTCCTTGGCGACGGCTCTCCTCGGCGTGGGCCTTGGGCCCTAATGTAAAGTGGCCTGGATCACAAATTCTTTGGCCCCACAACTACCCTAAACTATGCTCCATATTACATTTTGCACCCTAAATTATTTGGATGTACAGTTTGCATCATAAACTATGACCATTGTTACACTTTGCATCTTGACGTTAGTTTTACCGTTAAATTAGACGGAAATATGAAACATGTGACTTGCAGATGTGCATTGCTTAAGTCACACAAACTTAAAAGACCAAAACCGCCCTCTTTCCAATTAATTAAAAACAAAATTTTTTTTCATCTCTCTCTCTCTCTCTCTCTCTCATGAGTATCAGCCCCTTGGCACACCATTGCTCCACAACTATGTTAATTGATTATTTACTCTCTCTTTTTTTTTTTTTTTTTTTCCTTTCTTTGTTTGATTACCACTTCTACTAGCGTGGCTCACCTAAATTCCTTAACCCCAAGCCCCCTTCTCATCACAAAAACTATGTTAATTTTTTATTTGATTGCCACTAGCATGGCTCATTGTGTTAATTTTTTTTTTCCTTTCTGTATTTTAGAGCAGGTCTGCTTCCCACGTCCTTTTGTTGGCCTCATCAATTCTCTTCACCGGTATCATTCACAACAACACCATGAGGACCATGACCAAACTATGACAAACTCACAACAGCGTATACACACTCAAAACTACCGAATATGATTTTGATTTGGGGATTTAGGGTTGCAAAGGATTTTGATTTGGGGAGAGGGGCTGATGCACATGAGAGAGAGAACTGAAAAAAAAAAATGTTTTTAATTGATTGGGAAGGGGGGGGGGGGGGTTAGTCTTTTAAGTTTGTGCCACTTAAGCAATACATATGTGCAGGTCACATGCTTTTATATTTTTGTCTAACTTAATAGTAAAACTAACGTTAGGGTGCAAAGTGTAATCTGGAGCATAGTTTAGGGTGCAAACTGTGCATTTGAATAGTTTAGGGTGTAAAGCGTAATCTAGAACATAGTTCAAGGTGGTAAAGTGTAATTTCCCCCATTTTTTTTATAAGCATATTAATCAAAAAACGAAAGAACTATTGATATGATCATTTAAAATCTGTCAATAAACTGACTAGAATAAAGGATAAGAGGACTTTATTTATTTATTTAGAGAAGAGACTATTTATGGTTTATTATAAGATGATTTGTTGGCTCATGTTTTTCAACTACATTTGACTATACTATTCGAGAGGTCAATGCCTTTTTTAGATACATAAAGGTCGATTATCCTAATGTAGAGTTCGAAATTTGAACCATTGCTCTCATGGTATCCATGATCACACATGACTACCTTGCCTTTAAAGGAAGAAATCTTTAAAGAAAGTCAAATAATTCGACAGTTGTAATGGGGGAGGGGATTGAAGTTTTGAACTTTGGTCATTTTTAATGGAAACATTAAGAAATACCAATGTGCTACAACATTCTTAGTGACTATTTTTTTACGAACCCTTAAAGGGTTGTGAAGTTTTTTTTTTTTTTTTTTTTTTTTTTTTTAAGAGAAAGGGCTGTGAAGTTGACTAGGTATGAAAATTGGTTCCAACTCAATAATCAAATTGCCTTTGCTTTAAGAGAGGTCCGACCTCACTCCTAAACGTAAACAAGAGCAAGATCAATATTTCAATGTGTGGGGTTAACAAGAACATGAAATGCCAATTACTTGCTTACATTTAGTATTTAAGAGGGTATTATTTTGGTATTTCTATGCAATATCTCAATGCGACACAATTTGGTTGGTCGGAATTAAATACAACCAAATACAAAAAGCTTGTAGCAAAAGAGTAAATGGATAATACAATCAGTTGGAGATCACGTCCTATAAAGTGGAAGTCACTGGTTTGAACCTCTCATTCTACTGTTATACATTAGACATATGATGATATGAGTATTTTTTTTATTAAAAAAAAAAAAAAAGGAGATTTTTTGGTTTTTATTTTTGGGGTTGGGATGAATAAGAGAAGCTGGTTTTTGGGGAGAAACTATCGGTTGAACTAGAAACGGCCCATAAATGAACCAAACCTGCATTGTCTATTTGTCAACCTGTACAGGCTTTGGATCTTAGCCTCTCACAAAGACCATAGACCAGTAGTAAGCCCATTGGGCCTAAAAAAACGCAGCAAAACGCCGTCGTTCCGATTGTGGATTTGACAAATTTGTAACTCACAGCCTGAATCAGAGAGCAGCAGAGACACGGAGAGAGAGAGAGAAGAGTCTGGAAAGAGAGAGAGAGAGAGAAATGAGCTTGGCATCAACAGCTGGGTACGTAGCTCGGAGAGCAGCACAGAGGGAGAGGGTTCGGATCCTCTACAGGCGAGCCCTCAAGGACACTCTCAACTGGGCCGTTCATCGCCATCTCTTCTATCAAGATGTACCCCCCTCCGATCGATCTCATAAAAAAATCCTCAATTTTTCATATATTTATTTCAATCTTAATCATCGAGCTTCTCGCACTTTTTTTCAATTTGTGAATTTTGAAAATTCTCTCTCTCTCAGGCTTCGGAGCTCCGGGAACGTTTCGAAGTCCACAAACACGTGGTTCGTTTTCTCTCTTTCTCGCCTCTATTTTTTCGATTAGGAGTTCGATATTTTTAGCTCATAATGTAGTACTATATTTGCTAAAAAAAAAGTTAAAATTATAGCCGAAAAACAAAGAATACGAAATTGTATAATTAATTAACGGGAACTTATGTGTGTAAATTTAGTTTTCGCTTTGATTTATTTATAAATTAAATGCTGAATTGGCCTAATTGGAGATTTAGAAGATTCTGCATTGTACTAAAATTTGGTTAATAGATTTATTTTGGGTAATTTGGGACTATGGCTTGATTGTTGTTGTTGGAGCAAATATATGTATAGATTGTATTAATTGATAAGTTACACACGCACCCAGTGGTTCTTGAACATGTGATCGTGTTTTTTAATCCCATTATTGTGGGTGGAAAAAGGTTTCATTTGAGGTTTCTTTTTTGTTTGAAATTTATTGGGAATCACCCGGAAAAGAATAAATAAGTGGGCACATTTGGAATTGGTTATAATCTGTATGATAGTGTCAGTTTACCAATCTTTTGATGAACTTATTGTTATTTAGTTGATTAGCCCGTCAGGGGTGAATGTCCCCGAGTTACTTGGAGACTGGTTTCTCGTGAGTAGGGTTAGTTGCTAGTAGGTTTTATAGACCAAAATCCTGTTGTTTACGGTTTTAAATATGTATCGCTCTGTTTGTTTCAGCATTAACATTTTCTGAAAAATGGTTCATTTTCCAAAGAGCATTTTCTAGAAAACTGTCTTATTTTCCGGTGTTTGGTAACGACCTTGAAAATGTGCTTGAGAATGTTTTCTGGTGTTTGGTATGCAATTTTTTTAAAATATTTCTTGTATAATTTAAAACATGTATATTATGTAAACTAACTAATGTAATCATTATAAATAAAAAACCAAGAATGAATTTGGTTTTCATACTAATTAATCTAAAATTTTGACAATAGATACAATCAAAATTAATTAGTCGTCAAATTTCATGATCTCTACTACTCATCTTGCTCATATATATAGATAGTAACGTACGTACACACACACACATCAACCATTTGTCTACTATGGTCAACCACAAGTCTTCAATATTACTCTAAATTATGTATTTACATATTGTACTGCATAATATATCATCACTACATAGTATCTGCCAACAAAAAATGTATTTGCCAACAAATGCAATTCTCTTAAACAATTATCATTCATTATATAACAATATTATTAGTCCACGGTAAAGATTGTCCCATGCAAAAAGCAATTTAGAGCAATATAGGTACTATGTTTAAAATTTTCATCTTTTACTTCTTTCATTCTTTCTTCTTCTTCTTCTATTATTTTTTATTTTTTATTTTTATTTTTATTTTTTTGCACTTTATGTTAAAAAAAGAAGTAACTTCTGCCTGGAATCCATCAAATCGAAAATTTCTTAGAGAAAAAAGAAAATCGAACTTGAAATTCAAAGCAAAGAATTGGGATTTTGGTAGAGAGGAATGAAATAATTACCGCTGAAAATTTGTTCTCCTTTGCAAGTCGGAGCTATTGATCGATCAGTGAAGTAAAGAAAAATCTAATCAGAGAATTGTGTTACAGAGGGGAAGAGAAACATGGAGAAAAGAGAGAAGAGAGACAGTTAAAGAGAGAGATCTATGGGAAGAGAAGAGACCAGAGTTAGTGACGGTGAGGGTGTGAGGAGAGAAAAAGTAAAGGGAAGAGAGAAAAAGTGAGAAAACTTACCATGAGAGAGAGAAGGCGCCAAAAAATTATGTTTCCTACGGCTATAGACGAAGATAATATTTATAGGAGATGCAACGCATGAGAGAGAGATTGTTTTCCAAAAAAAAATTTTGGAAAACAGCTTATAGAAAATAAACCTTATTTTTATTAGAGTTTTCCATTGACTAAAGATAGTTTTCCATTGACCAGGTTTTTTTTGTGCTACCAAACACTGGAAAATGTGGAAAACTATCTTTACAGAAAGTTTTCCAGCGAAACAAACAAAGCGATCACTGCCTTTTTTATTATAAGTTCCCCCTCCAAGAAGAGGGGGAATTGAAGATTCTAACTATTGACCTCCATTTCGTGACATTTTTCATCTGTCTTATGACCGTAAATATTGAAGTGAGAAGCTCATTTTTGATTCGAGGTGTTACATTAATGTTGGTTGATCTTCATAAAATAATGCGATAGCAATTGTGAAAAAATGCTATAAGAATAAAAACTATATGATGTTCTCTTTCCGTTTCATTTCAAGTGTGTATAATTTGAACTAAAACGGTGATGTGAGCTAGGCAACATCTCTTGCTCGCAGTATATACAATAGTTAGTTTCATTTTTCCTTGGTTAATTTTTCAGATCCTACTGTTGTTTTTATATGAATATAGAACACATAGACAACTGCGCAAGTTTGCATGATACACTAATGTGTATTATGTGAAGCAGTGGTCTGTTATAAACTGTATAAATGATGACAGTTGTAATAACACTAGTAATATGATGATGATGATGATGATGACAAGTTCCATTACTCTATTCAAATATTGGGAGTTGTCAACACATCTTTGTTACTTAACTATGTTCCTTATGTTGCTACTCTGTCTGTTGATATTTATCTTTATTTTGGTGGTGGATTCACAGGAAGACCCTGACACAATTGATAGAATGATAGAAAATGGTGAAGCACAGTACAATAAGTGGCGATACCCTGATCCTTACATTGGTAAGCGGTACAGTGGAAGCTCCAGGATTTAAATTTCCTGCAGGGCACAGTTTGTTGGTGTTTGTAATGCAGAATTTGAGGTTAAAAATACAGGCACTTGTACTGTGGCACCTCATTGAGAGATCATGAGCGTTTTGTTCTGGCATGTTGACCATACCTTTTAAAAGATCCAAAAATTATGGACAAAATAGGAAGTCCATGTTTCATATGCTTTGGATTCTAACATGTATAACAAGTTTATGATCCTTGTAAAAATGGAGTTCATATAATGTTAGTGATTTTAGACAAATTTACATGCTTTGACATGATGATTTAGGCATTTGCAAATATTTATTAAAATCTGTTATGTTATATACAGACTGTTTTGGTGTTGCTCTTATTTCTATTATATGGACTCAGTTAATTTATGTGATTTTGAAAATACTCTCAAGTGGTGCTAATCTTTATACTTTTAAGTCTACCCATTCAGTTTGCAGCTCACTTATTTCTATTTTCATTTTTATTTTCCTTCTTTATGTACAGTCCCTTGGGCTCCTGGTGGTTCCAAGTTCACTCGAAATCCAACTCCTCCATCTGGGGTAAGTTATCAAGATAATTCATTATTTGGTTTATCATTGTGTTTTCCTACATCTTCTCACTAGTTTTTATTTGTCATTTCATGGACATGATATAGAATCACTTCCTTATTCGCTTGTTACATTGTGTGTTGTATGACTTGCATTCTTGTTACTAGGTATGCACATAACATCCGATATATTTATTAAGTGATAAATTCAACCCTGGTAATTATAAGGTCCAAAAGAAGCAAATTAACATCACTTAATCATCCAAACTGTGGTTAAATTTGACTTTTTTTAAAATGTTTCTATGTGTGTGTGATATGTCACGTAAATGGGAGTATTAGGAATACCGAATTTATGGAAATGGGTACCTATTCTTAAACTTGGGCATCCCCCCCCTCTTTTTTTTTTTTTTTCTCTCCCCAGTCTTTTTCTTTTGCTGAAAAACATTGACGTGTTTTCTACCTATGTTGATTGTGCAACTGTGGGCATATAAAATGCTATTCATTCACTTGGGCAATTTCTTATATATGAGTGTTTCTCCCTCTGCCTCATTCATGGCATTCCAATACTCGAATGTATGGTGCAAGAACATTTGGAAAGGAAAGAGGGAAGTTCATTGTGTTTCAGAAAAGGGTTGTGCTTTTCATGCATTGTTTTAACTATTTACCTTTCAATGATGTTCCATAATTGCTCAGTTTGTAAAGTATAGTGTTAGTACCATGCATTGGTAGATATTTCAGAGCATTCAGTAGCCTCTAGACTTCACCAGAGTTGCAAGTTGAGCAATGTGATTTGTATTTGTTTCTGATTTAGTTTGTGATATTTTGTTGTTCATGCAGATTGAGATAGTATACAACTTTGGTCGGGAAGATCATCTAGAAAATTAGAACCTGCATCCTTTTTTCAGCAATAAATAAAGGTTGGTTATACGATTAGTTCCTTGACGTATTTTTTGCTGCAGTTTTTGTTAGTTTAGGATTGAGTTTGTAAGTTAGCTTTTTGAACCACCTAAGATAGTAGTGAATTATTGATGTTTTTCAAATATGAATGCTGGCATCATTGCCAGAGACTTAAATGAACATGAAAACGAAAGTAATGAATTTTAGGTCAAACATGGATCATGTTCTTTGAGGTAACATTAGGGATGATTGATGTTTATTTGTTGGGAAAAAATAACATGTAAGAGATATATATATATATATATATATATATATATATATATATATATATGTAAGATATGCAATGTGTGTTCAGTACCCTCAGGAATTTATGTTAGCTCAATTAGTAACATCTCGTCATCTAATAAGGGACTTTGGTTCGAATTTCATTTTACCCCAAAGTCAATTAGTGTTTTGACTTGATTTTAAAGAGCAATTATCTTAGAGGAGACACCATTGGTTCAAATCCTGTCGTATCTTTAAAATGAATGTTAGCAATGTGTTCCATGAGCCGGCACACACACATAAGCACATCTTATGTAGCTATCACACATGATGGTCTAATGGAAGTATGGAGTATGGAAGCACTTGCTCTCTCTCTCTCTCTCTCTCTCTCTCTTTTGCATAAGATTTTTTGTATTGATATTGGCTTTGTGATTTCATTACTGATGCAGATTGAGATTATCAATGATGATGATGATGATCAATGCTGGTATCTTTGATGTATTTCTATTTGATGCCAAATGGAGTCTTTGAACCTTGTATGCTTTGAGATGTTCAGTTGATCATTAATGTGTATTTGGTTTTCCATTGAAATGGATTGTTGAAAGAACCAAAATGCTAGCTTAACATGCTACATAATTTCAAGTTCAATTCTGTCCAATCTGTCTTCTTCCCTCCGAAGGAAAGATTTTGCGGCCCAGGTGGGCAACTATGCAATATTGACGAAGGTCTATACCACCATGATGAGGAAAACCTTTGGTCATTGACCTTGAACCCGAAGCAAAAGAAGCGATTAAATTATTTACTTGATCAAATCAAACTTTCACATAGTCAACGCAAGTTGTTATGAGGGATATTTGGTACCGTTCGGGATTACATACTAGAAAACACCCAAGCAAGAACGACAATAAAAATTTGTGGAGAGATATAAATAATATTTAATTAAATAGAAATATAAAGGATAAAATATAAAATTCGGCAATCACATAAATTGAACTATAAAACACATAAAGCATTAAATAAAAAACCAGTCTTGAATTTGATATTTTTAATTTTTGGTTGAGAAAGTAATGAATTTGAAATATGGAATGTTATTTTTTTTTTTTGATAGGCAAAAAGATATATATTCAATAACACCACCTTATGCAGAAAATCATAAGGCAGAGAGGAAAATACATAGGGAAAAGAAAGAAAAGAAACTAAGTACACATGAGAGAGCTAAGGAACATAGGGAGAGAATCACCAGAGGTGAGTCTCCAAGCCCTAGACCAGTCAAACAAAGTGCCACTGAAAGAGGCTAAAAGCTGGTCATCCGAACTATTCATGTCCTCAAAAGTCCTCCTATTTCGCTCCCACCAAAGACACCACCTCAAGCATAATGGAGCTAAATTCCAAATGCTAGACAAATGCTTTCCAGGCCAATTCCACCAGCCGAATAGAGTACCCGCAATTGATCTTGGCAAGACCCAAGAAAACCCAAAAGATCTAAACACCAAACTCCACAATTGATAAGCTTTTCCACAATGTAGAAACAAATGATCCACCGTCTCCCCATTACTGCGGCACATGATACACCAGTCGACAAAGTTCCATCTACCCCTTAAATTATCACCTGTAAGGATCCTATCCCATACAACAGTCCAAACAAAGAAGGAAACAGGCCGAGGAGCCTTAACCTTCCAAACACCTTTCCAAGGGAAAATAATGGGCAAGGGGCTTCTTAACTTATTGTAGAACGATTGAATATCAAAGTCCCCCTTCTTTGTCAACTTCCATCGAATACGGTCTCCGTTTTCAGTGGGAGGTAGATTTGAGCCCAAGGTACGGAGAAAATCATCCACCCCACCCATTTCCCAATCATTTGGTCTATTATTGTACTTTTAAACACTTCCATTAGAATTTTGAGATTCAAGCCCGTAGAAATCTAGATTGAAGGTTACAAAGAGATGAGAGATGGAGAAAAATAGTGGTGCTTCTTCTATGAAGAAGTGCGACTCTTATAGAAGTTTACTTTGTTGAAATTTTATTTTTTGTCTCCATTACCTATGATTGACTTGTTGACTTTTTTGTTATCATTATTTTGTCTTTGATTTTCTTTAATCATGAAAGCTTTGATTTTCTTTTAATCATGAAAGCTATTAGGGGATATTTTTTAATCACTTTTGAATTTGGATGACGATGAATGCTTTTCTATTTATTTATTTAATTTTAAAATTTGATTATTTTATTAAGAAATTAATATATATATATACACACACACATAGCAATTAGCAAGTTATGATTGATAAAAAATATAAAGTTGAATACAAAAAATGAGATAACGGATTTGTATGCTTTTAGATGGATGTTTTGTTTTTGTTGATTGCATTTTGTACTTTGCTAGATTCTCTTTCTTTTTTATATTTTTGAAATGCACACTTTATAAATTTATTAGTATCTTTTTTTAACAAAGTAAATCATTTTTTATTCTTGAATAATCCATATTGCTTCTGCATTTGATTGAAATAAATATTATATTGAAAATAGAAGCTCATAACTACAGCTTAATAATAATAATAATAATAATTGTGGGAGGTCTGAGGACCGAAGAGGATTAGCACACAGAATATCTTGCATAATCCTGCCCGAAGAAGTATATCAGCTCTGAGGACTTCATCGACCCGAGGATGGGAGTGGGGACAGGATAGTTAGTGTCTCATGAAAGCCCAGGGAGAAGAGAAAGGACCATAAGGGAGGCAAAGATGGAGGGAGGAAGTTTCCTGAAAAGGTATACCTCCCCCTCTGCATTAAATGCCCTGCAACAACCTTATCAGTTGCATTAATGAGGAAATGACACTTGAACAGTGACTTTACAGCTAGCAACCCCTTCTACCACCTTCAGTAAAGTTTTGATGGGACAAGTATCTTGAGAAAGGTCTTGAGGCATATAGGTGGAGGGATAGGATGTAAGTAAGAATGATATATAAAGGGGGAACCTCCCAGATAGGGGGATAGACATCTTTTTCCAAGAAATAATGAAGTGAACAGTGTGTGATCTTGTGTAAAACCTGGAATATTCGTATATAAGAAACTAATCCTCGGACAAGCTTGAGGAGAGCATTATTTTTAGCAACTACTTGAATTACACCTTTCTATGACTTTGAGTTCTTCGGCCTTAGACTTGAATTTAGCTTAGAATTGCACTTGAACTGTCTTCTCACTCTCTAAAGAAATTCTATTGTTTGGGCTTGGTTTGAAGGACAAGACACCACTGTTCTTAGTGGGCTTGGGCCTTTATTATTTGAGCACTTACAATAATAATAATAACAATTTAGAGTTTAAGCCTTATAAATTGTAATCACGTGAGGGATGGATAAAGATCAGAATTTGACAATTGACATTAAAAAAGTTAAATTATTTAGTTTACTTTTAAACACACTACATATATTTATTTATTTATATCTATTCCTCCTATGCACACACAGAATTAAGAAAGTTACTTGCTCCCTCAATCTCTACTTTCACCAATATCTATCTCTCCCCTCTCAAGTCTAAAATTTGAACTTAGTTTTAGAGTTACATAGACTGGAAACTAAGAAACCATTGAAGAAGAAGGGGCAAACCCACAAAAACCATTGATGAAGAAGAAAAAGATCAAGTGTGGTGGTGTTGCCGCGTTGGCAGTTTAAGCTATATTTTTATTAAATTTTTTTGGGAGAAATTTGAATCTAAGTTCTCTCATGAAAGAGAACAAGCAATGTCATCGAACCACAAAACTCTTATAGCAAAACAAGTAATAAAATTGAAGATTGGGTCGTGTTTAATAGTAATTTAGTGGATTTGAAGTGACTAGGGAAAATAGAATTAACATAGTAATTTAGTGGATTTGAGGTGACTAAGGAAAGTAGAATTTTTGGGATTAATTCGCTGCTTAACTTTTATTATTCATCGTAAATACAATAGGAATTAAGGCCACTGATAACAATTACATTTGAAAAACAAACTAAGATTATAACTATCACTAATACTAAAATCTAGCAAGCAATCCTATTGAGATAACTTTTATCACTAAGCCTAATTTATCTAACCCATCATCCCTGGTCATAATAGAATATGATCAACTTTTTTTGGTCGATGTTTGGAAGAAGAGAAACCAGGCATTAAAGAATAAAGAACAGGAAAATAATATGTTCAAAATTTGTTGGGTCATGACTCACGCCACAGAGAGAGAGAGAGAGAGACTGAACCGCACGCTAAAGATGAGTGCAAGCGACGTATCACATATCAACCTCAACTGGTACATAGAAGTAGAAGAATTTCCCTTCAGTGCAGTTCATTCCTTGGTCCCTTTGAGCCAATACTCACATGACACGATGTAAATATAATCATCATTGTGCCAAAACATCTATCTCATAATACTAAATTCACCATTAATACCATTCATGGTGGTAAAAAGAAATGGATCAAGACATTCTAATTTGGAACTAGTCTATAGCACAAACAATATCCATAAACGTGAAAGTTTTCATACTTCAATTTTTTCCATTTTTCTTTTGGCTTTAGATGGATGATGAAGTACCGAGAGTCGAGGTGAAGAAGATGAAGATGATCCGAAGAGATACTGCAGCTGTATGTGCAATAGCCCTGTGTATAACACGGTCTCTAATCACCATGGTCCTGCTCTTATGGACCATTCGCTCTGGGGTTGAAATTGCTACTGAAACTGAAGCATATATGGATTATGAATATAGCCAGTGGGCTTTCCATGTTGGAGTTGTGACCATGTTCTTTGGTTTCTTGTTTTTGGCTCTTGGAATTCCCATTCTAGCAGACTTGTTTCTAAAATTGACAGAACAGTTGCAGCAACAAGAGGAGGAAAATGGCACTGATCAAGGTAGCAATTTGAAACTTGAAAGCTTACATCATTATATATATATATATATATATATATATATATATATATATATATATATATTTATAAATAAATAAAATAAAATAAAATAAAAAAACCTGAAAGCTTACATATCTATTTAGTTTTCCAGGAGTAATCATGCAGATAGGATCATCATATCAATTTAGCCCTTCATTTCTCCATCTATTTATCCATAGCTAGTAAATGAATTGTATTGTGAAAATCCAGAAAGAAAAATTCTGGATAGGAAAGAAGAGCCAAGATGAATACCACAAGCTTACTTTTGGGGATTTAGAACTTTTACTTATTTATTTTTTATTTATATGTAGGATTTTTTTGATTGTCTTGTACAACCTCTATTCGATAGAAAATTTGGTAGAAGCATAAATGAATTAGATAATATTATAAATATTCTTGATATATAAATCACAGCTGCTGACAAACATAGCCAGCAGTAACAGTTGTTTTTTTGATAATTCAGCAGCAAGAGTTTTGTGTAGGATTCTTTTCATGACATTTTATATACAGCAAGCACTAACGAAACCAAACAAGTATAATTTCCATAGGTATATCCTGTGAGCTTTTTCCAACATTTGCTCTCACATCTCTGCTTGTACATTTATCTCTTCAAATTTTCTTATCGAAAATATCATTACATGAAAAATGAGGCAGCAAGGGAGATGACAAACCCTGAAGTCATTGGTGGTATCCTTGCGAATGTGATCAGTCTTTATGCTTTTGTGGGGCATTTACACTGGAATTAGACTTGCAGTGGAACCTAGAGGAGACAGCAAATACCATTTCCTAACTTTCTCGATTGGAATTATCACCATTGTCTTCGGTTGTTTATATTTCATCTTTGGGCTTGCAATAACGATGGAGCTAGCTTTGGATTTGTCTAGCAGGTTGCAGCAGAAAGAGAAAAAGGGAAGCAGCATTCATAAAGGCCACAACAAAAATGTTAAATGTTTTGTTTAACATTACCAATTTATTCTACATCTTGTATTATTGCCTATACTTCTCAATTTATTTACTTCTGATTCGATTAAGAATGAGTTCAGGCCATGCAACAAAGTCATTTCATGGTTTTGGAAACTATCTTACATTACAAAAAATCCATATCCTATCCTATTTTTGGACTGCTTAGCTTTCTAAAGATATGCATCCCCAACCTTATGATTCCTTGCCACGTCATTGTTACAAGATGGGAGCAAAACTTTACATACAGGATCTCAGTTCTCCTATTACAGATATATATATATATATATATATATATATATATATATATATATATATTAATAGTTGGTCAAAAGAAGAAAGGATGCACTGTAAAATAGCTATTCATATATATTAATCTAGAAGATGTTAATATAATCTTTGAAGTGTTTGGGAAAGTATATAATGTTAGATATACAATTTGTTGATGTTCAGTCTCCTTAAGATTTTATGTTAGCATGCGCACACAAACGTATCCTATATGTAGCACCAGAGCTAACTTATTGGGAGTGCTCTCGAGCCTTAGGCCCGTGGAAGCAGGTATAGTCCCACAGTCACTTGTGGGAGTAAAGTGACTTTCTGCCTTTGGGTAGTAAGGTCAGGGGTGGTTTTTTTAGTGTGTTTCTCTTAGAAAAATGGCAGAGGAGTTGGAGACTTTATGGCAGAGACTGAAAGTTACGGAGGAAGAGGAGGAAAGCATCTCGCTGGGAGCTGAGTGTATGAGAGCAGCAGTGGAGAGAGGGAAGAAATGTGTGTTCATGAAGGTGTTGTCAAGGAAAGGTTTAATGGTAGAGGCGCTGCGAAAAAACATTAGGATGCTCTGGAAACCAAATAAGAGCATTCAGCTCTCTGTTATAGGAGAAGAACTGTTTTTGGTGGAGTTTGAAGATGAACGTGATAAAAGAAGGGTTATGGACATGAGGCCGTGGCACTATGAAAAACAATTAGTGTTGTTTCAAGAGTTTGAAGGTGATAAAAACCCAAAGGATATCTTGCTGAAATGGTCTCCGTTTTGGGTGCAAATATATAATCTTCCGTTGAAGAGCAGAACAAAGGAAACCGGGAAAGCCATTGGAGAGAGCATTGGAAGGTTTATTGAAGTTGATGTGGAAGAAACAGGGGTTCAATGGGGGACGTGTCTAAGGGTAAGGGTCGAGATAGACGTTACCCGGAAACTGATAAGGGGTCGGAAGATTAACATGGAGAAAGGAGAAACAAGGTGGGTGCACTTCAAATACGAGCGCCTCCCGAACTTTTGTTATAGGTGTGGGCTCTTAGAACACGATTTAAAGGATTGCTTGGAAGAATCCGGGAAGGATAAAGCAGGGGGGAAAGGTGAACTCCAATATGGAGCTTGGTTGAGAGGAGAACCAATAAGGAAGGGAGGCTGGGAATTCGGGTTTGCAAAGAAGAAGGTTACTGGTGAAATGAAAAATAAAGAAAATACCACAGAGGCTGGGCGGAATGGTATGGCTGAAGTGAGGGAAGGGGCGGCGCGTGAAACTCAAGAACTGGAAGCTATAAGCCTCGGGGAGGTTAGGCAGGAGAAGCAGGGTGATTTGACTGGTGGGAGTGAAGTGACTACTGAGGAAAAGGGGGAGAATGGGTTGGCAGAGTACATTGGGAGAAATCACACAGGAGAGCTAGTGGATGTAGGTAAGGAAAAATGGGAGTTTGGGAACGGGAGTGGCGGGAAAGATGTTTGTCAACAGGGAAGGGCTGAAAGTTTAGACAAGACTATTCCAAATTTCGAATTTGGGCAGGGCCAGGAGACGGTAAAGATAGACAACTTGGTGGGCTTGGGCTTGGGATTAGAGGAGAGTAAGGATGGCCCTATGGCCATGCAATATGATCCAGAGGTGGGTTGGGTAGCAAATAAGCTGGGTCCGACTAGTGGGCACTGGAAAAGGAAAATAAGGGCTGGGCCGGATGAGGAAATGAAGGAAGTGTTGGGCCCATTGCAGAGGAAAAGAGATGGGGACTTAATCCTCAGAGAGATTGACCAAAATGTTAAAGCGTCCAAACGTAGAAAGAGTGAGGGGTTGTGCAAGGAAGAACCAGGGGATGAGCGTACCATGGATGGCGGAGTGGCGGTGGCTGCAAGGCAGCACCGCCGAGCCAAATGACGGCGCTAGCTTGGAACTGCCGGGGAATGGGATCAGCTCCGGCGGTTCGAGCGCTCACCGACGAGGTGAAGAACGGCGATCCGGTTTTGGTTTTTCTAGCAGAGACCAAAGCTTCTCAGAGAAGAATCAAGGGGCTCCAACGCAAACTGGGCCTTACACAAGGCATTACGGTGCCGTCCGATGGCCGGAGTGGGGGTTTGGCGATGCTTTGGAGAGAAGGAGCTGATGTGAGGCTCAAAAGCTGCTCAAATTCGCATATCGACGTGGTGGTGTGTGAGAGTAACGGAGCTGTGCCATGGCGAGCTACTGGTTTCTACGGCCACCCCGACGCAGGTATGAGACCTATCTCTTGGAACTTACTAGAAGTTTTAAATAGACAGTGCAATATGCCTTGGGTCGTGTTTGGAGACTTTAATGAAATATTGAATTCTGATGAAAAATTAGGATGGTTAGAGAGGGATGCTAGACAGATGGAATGTTTTAGGGAATGTTTAAGTAATTGTGGTTTGTTTGATTTGGGTTTTGTGGGTCAAAGATTCACCTGGTGTAATGGGAGAATTGGAGATCAACGAACTTTGGTTAGGCTGGATAGGATGGTAGCTAATGAGGAGTGGATGAATTTGTTTCCGGAGGCGAAAGTAGTTCACAGATCAATGGCGGCTTCGGATCACTGTTTGCTGTCGTTATCGATTAGAAGAAGAGAAACAAGGAAGGTAGCTAGGAGAAGATTTATGTTTGAGGAGATGTGGACTAGGGAAGAGGGTTGTAGAGAGGTGATTGAAAGGGCCTGGGATCCTTTGGATTGTAATCCGGAGCTGTCAATTCAGAAACGCCTGAAATGCTGTCAGTTTCAACTCCAGAATTGGAACCGGCGAGTGTTTGGAAATGTCAATAAAATTCAAAAGCTGAAGCAAAGTCGGTTACAACAATTGGAAGAGCTGAATTTACTTCACGAGTCGGCGGAGGAAGTTCAAAAGCTGAAAAAGGAAATTAATGAAGTTATGTTGAGGGAGGAGATAATGTGGAATCAGAGGTCAAGGGCGCTGTGGATCAAATACGGTGACAGGAACACTAGGTTTTTTCATGCAACAGCGAACAATAGACAGAGGAAGAATAAAATTGAAGGAATATTTGATTCTGAGGGGAGGTGGAGAGAAAACAATGAGGAAGTTGAAGAAGTTATTCTGGAGTATTTCAAGGAGATTTATAGTTCTACTTTCCCCACTGAGTTTGGTGCGAGTCTGGGGGCAGTTGGCAGGAGGGTAACGGAGGCCATGAATGACGACCTTTTAAGGGAATTTAAGGAAGAAGAAGTATGGCAAGCCCTTATGCAAATGCATCCAACAAAATCTCCGGGACCGGACGGTATGTCCCCAATATTTTTCCAAAAGTATTGGGATGTGGTTGGGCCTCAAGTAGTTCAAAGTGTTATGCATACTCTTAGAACGGGTGTTATGCCAATTGGAGTTAATGATACATTTATTTGTTTGATTCCCAAAGTAAAGTGCCCCCAAAAAATTACAGAATATCGCCCAATTAGCTTATGCAATGTGATCTATAAATTGGTATCCAAAGTTCTTGCGAATAGGTTGAAGGGGATACTCCCGGATGTTGTGGACGAAGCTCAAAGTGCTTTCGTTCCTGGTAGGCAAATCACGGATAACGTTCTTGTTGCATTTGAGGTTATGCATTGCATTAATCAAAGGAGGAAGGGGAAGGAAGGGTTAATGGCAATTAAGCTCGATATGAGCAAGGCTTACGATCGGGTTGAATGGGGGTATTTAGAGGCGATGATGCGAAGAATGGGGTTTAGGGATCGATGGATATCCTTAATGATGATGTGCGTGACCACTGTTTCTTTCTCGGTGTTAATTAATGGGGAGCCAAGGGGGAGGATTGTCCCTACTAGGGGTCTTAGGCAAGGAGATCCTATCTCTCCGTACCTTTTTCTTCTATGTGCGGAGGGCCTCTCGGCCATGTTGCAAAGAAATGGGAGTGGGGAGGCCGTGAGTGGGGTGCAAATATGTAGAAGGGCACCAAGGATCTCTCATCTTCTTTTTGCGGATGATTGTATTGTCTTTGGTAAGGCGTCGATGGGAGAGGGTTTAAAAGTCACTAAAATCCTTGAAGACTATGAAAGAGAGTCCGGGCAAAAGCTAAATAAAGAGAAGACTTCCCTCTTCTTCAGTAAGAACACGGCGGTGGAGGTTAAAGAAGGAGTAAAGGGGCTGTTTGGGGCTGAGATTATCCACCAACACGAAAGATACTTGGGGCTGCCTCCACTGGTAGGTAGGGGCAAGAGGAAAGCTTTTAATCGTATAAAGGATCAAGTGGGGCGGAAAATAGCAAGTTGGAAAGGAAGGCTTTTGTCCACTGCAGGCCGGGAAATCTTGATAAAGGCAGTGGCTCAAGCTACCCCGACGTATATGATGAATTGTTTTATGCTACCCGACTCCCTTTGCAGCGAGCTAAACTCCCTGGTGCGTAACTTCTGGTGGGGCCAAAGGGATAAAGAAAAAAAGCTTGCTTGGATCGCTTGGGGGAAATTGTGCATGCCAAAAGCTGATGGGGGGATGGGTTTCAAAGATTTGAAGGCCTTTAACCTGGCTTTGTTGGCGAAACAAGGGTGGCGGCTCTCCCAAAACCCGTGCTCCCTTGCTCATAGAGTCCTAAAAGCTAGGTACTTCCCAGATAACAATTTTATGGAGGCACAATTGGGCAATAAGCCGTCATACACGTGGAGGAGTTTGCTGGCAGCTAGGGAGATCATTGAGAGGGGTATGCGGTGGAGTATAGGAAATGGGCAGAAGGTGCGGATTTGGGCGGATAGGTGGCTGCCAACTCCTCACTCTTTCAAGGTGTTTAGCCCTAAACCTCAAGATTTTGATGGGGAAATGGTGGAGTCTCTGATCAATCAGCACGAGGGGGGCTGGGATAAAAATCTGGTGAGGAGTGTTTTTATTCCCCACGAAGCGGAAACTATCCTTAGTATTCCAATAAGCCTTTCTTTACCTGAGGATGCGGTGACTTGGGCTTGGACCCCAAATGGGAGGTTCACAGTAAGTAGCGCCTATAAGGTGGCGTGTAGCTGGTTGTGTGAAAGAAGAAGCAAAGAGGGAGGCTGTGGGGTGTCGGATCCAGGTAGGGGCAGGCAGTTTTGGAAGTTCCTTTGGCAGCTGCACTGTCCTAGTAGGGTAAAGCACTTCTTATGGAGGGCGTGTAAGAATATCCTCCCTACGAACTACTGTCTAAAGCTTAGGAAAATTCCCATTGAGGAAGCTTGTGGGGCATGCGGAAGGGTAGAGTCATCTGGGCATGCTCTATGGGATTGTGAGGCGGCAGGGGCTGTGTGGAGAGAGTCAAAGTTGTTGCTGCCTAAGCTCAGAAATGATCACCGCGACTTTATGGAGATTGTGTGGAAGCTTTGGGAAGGGAGAAGGGAGTTAGATTGGGAGTGCTTTGCGGCTACGGCCTGGTGTATTTGGAAGAATAGAAACTCTTTGAAATTCGAAGGGCGGGGCAAGGCAGTTAAGGTGATTGTAAAGGAGGCTGAGTTGCTGGTGGAGGAATTCAGATCAGGAAATACAAAGGAAAAGCTTCCTGTGGTGGTGAGAACTCAAGCTTGGAGGCCGCCAAGGGAGGGGTGGTATAAAGCTAATGTGGATGGGGCAGTGTTTAAGGAGACTAACAGCTGTGGAATTGGAGTTGTGATTCGAAATGATCAAGGCCAAATCATGGGGGCTATGAGTAGGAGGCTGAATCTTCCGTTAGGAGCGGTGGAAGTTGAAGCGAAAGCATTTGAAGAGGGCTTAAGGCTAGCAGGAGATCTCGGTTTGAAGCAAGTAATCCTGGAAGGAGATGCTCAGACTGTCACAAACGCTTTGCTGGGTAAGTGCTTGCCGCCATCCTCAATCCAAAGGCTTATTGCTGGTGCTAGTCGTTGGAAGCAATGGGTTCCAGTGTGGAATGCAAGCCATGTTCGTAGAGCTGGAAATGGGGCTGCACATGTAATGGCTCAAAATGCCAAATTTATTTCTGATTGTGTAGTGTGGGTAGAAGATACACCACCAATGATTCAATGCCAAGTGCATAGAGATGTTCTTTTGTTGAACCAGGTTTCTTATGAATGAAAGCTATTTGTGTTGACTATCAAAAAAAAAATATATATGTAGCACCATAAATAATGGTCTAATGAAAGGACTTGGTCTCTCTCTCTCTCTCTCTCTCTCATTTGCATAAGATTTTTGTTTTGATATTGGCTTTATGATTCTGTTACTGATGCTGATTGAGATTATCAGTGACGATGATGATGATCAATGCCAGTGTCTTTGATGTATTTTTATGTGATGCCAAACGGTGGTTTTGAACCTTGAATGCATTGAGATGCTCATTGATGTGTATTTGGTTTTCCCTTGAAATGGATTATTGAAAGAACCAAAGTTTCAGCTTAACATGCTTCATAATTTCAAGTTCAGCATAATTTGTTCAATGAATAACTTTAATTCTATTATTTGTCTTCCCCCCTCCAGAAGAAGATTTTCCGATCCTGGTGGACAACCATGCTACTTTGATCCGAGTCTTATCCATTAACAAAAGCCAACTTAAAATTATATTTGATTTGATTAACAATTTAAGTGTTACTTTTGGTGGGTTTCATGAGTCTTAAAGGCTACTAGTAAATGTGTCGAATAACTAGACGAACTTGACATATCAGATAAAAATTTATCTCAACTCCTTCTCACCCATTACTAATAGAACTCTAAAAATATTTCTTGGTATTGACGAAGCAGGTAATAAAGTTTAAGAATGAATCACTTTTTAGAGATCCCAGAGCAAAAATTTACAGGAAAAGCATATATGATCATTTTTTTTTTATTTTTTTTTGGGGGGGGGGGGGTGTTGATGCTTTGAGAGTGAAAGAAAGAGAAAAACCATATGTTCTAAATTTGTTGTGTCACGCTAGAGAGAGAGAGAGAGAGAGAGAGGCTAAACCGCGTGCCAAATTGGTGCATAGAAGAAGTCAAAGAATTTACCTCCATTGCAGTTCCTTTCTTGACCCCTTGGAGCCAATATCTCACAAAGGCTTTACCCCATCTAATCATAATTGTGCCAAACATATTGTATCTCATAGAACTAAATCACCATTAATAGTAATATCATTCTATATGGAAAACAGAAATGACAAAAAGATATTTCTAGTTTTGAAACTACAATGGCTCAATCTCAATTCTCAAACCGTATTCATAACAATAAACCTAAAAGGTTAGGCTTAACTTAGTATTCACAGATAACCATAATGTTTAGTACCGTTTTTATTTTGTGTTAAAAGAGTAGGCGTTTCCAAAAATCTTACTTCAATTTTCCTTTTCTCTTGGATTCATTTACCTTGTGCTTTATTCTTTCTTTTGGCTAAGATGGTTAGTGAAGGAGCTGGGGACGAGGTGAAGATGATGATCCAAAAAGACAATACCACATCTGTACGTGCAATCACCCTGCGTGTAACCGGGTCTCTGATCACCAATGTCCTGCTAATGTGGAGCATTCAATATGGACTCAAACTTGCTACGCAAACTGAAACATATATTGGTGAAGAGTGCAATTTCAATGCTGGAATTATAACCATGGTCCTTGGTTTCGTCCTTATGTTTGTTGAAATTCACATTCTTGCAACCATGTATCTAGAATTTGCGACAGAACAGTGGCAGGAACAAGAGGAGGAAAATCATCAAGGTAGCAATTCGAAAGATGACATATCTGTTTAGTTTGCCAAATTTTCATGTTGGAGTCATAACCATGTTCATTGGTTTCATGTTTCTGTTTATTGAAATTCCCATTCTAGCAGGAATGTATCTAGAATTGGCAGAAAATTTGGAGCAACAAGAGGACTTAGAGCAGGAAAATGACACTTATCAAGGTAGCAACTTGAAAGCTGACATATCTGTTTCGTTTGCCAAGAGTAACCATGCAAATAGGATCACCATATCAATTTTAGCCCTTCATTTCTCTCTCCCTTTATCCTTTTATAGTAAATTCAGACCCCGCATAAATGGGAGCCTTATAAAGTTATATACAGGGTATTTTTGAATAATTTTTTAGTAAATGAATTGCATTGAGAAATATTTAAATTGAAAAATTCTGGACAGGTTAGCTAGAAGAGCCAAGATGAATACCACAAGCTTATCATTTTGGGATTTAGAACCATACAGATCCCCTACTAGCATAATTATCATTAAAGGAAATCTAGTTTGGATTGTCTTTTACAACCTCATCGATACAAAAAAAGATGGTAGAATCATAAATGACTGCTGGCAAATTGAACCTTTAGGCTATAGCATGAGTTTTGTGTTGGATTCTCTTCATTACATTTTATACACAGCACTAACAAAACCAAACAAAGTCTTGTTTCCATTGATCCTGTAAGCTTTTCCACCATTTGCATTCATATCTCTGCTTTACTAGTACTTTTTTTTATTATCTCTCTGAGTATTCTTAACGAAAATATCACTATGTGAACAATGAAGCAGAAAGGGAGATGACAATCCGTGAAGTTATTGTCTGTCTTTTTGTGGACGTGATCATACTCTTCATGCTATTGTGGATCATTTTCACTGCACTTGGACTTACATTGGAACCTATAGGAGACGGCCAATACTCTATACACCATTACCTAATAAAAAGCGTCGTTGGAAATGTCACAGCGCTCATCGGTTTCTGCTATTTTGCGTTTGGGGTGGGAATAGCAGTAGAACTGTTTATCTTGTTGCAGCCGAAAGAGAAAAAGGGAAGCAGCATTCATGAAGAACACAACAGAAATCTTGAGTGTCTTGTTTGATGTTTCTCAGGAAAAAGTTTGACATTACAAATTTGTACTGCATATTGTATTAATGAACTATTTCCTTCTTATTCAAATACTAAATTATGACTTCACTCTTCAGGCCATGCACAAGGTCAATCCATGGTTTGGGAAACTATCTTGCATTAAAAAATTCGAGATTTTTTTGGGAACCTCTTCCTATTTTATGATCAAATGAATTACTTGCCAAATCACTATTACAAGTTGGGAGCAAATTCATACATAAAATAGCTCTCTATGTCAAGCTAGCACATATAGTAGCTTTCAATATTGTCCTCCCAAGCTTCAGTGACATCCGCTGATCACTGACGACTAAGGGTTGTTCTCTCATGCAGAGATTCAATAGAAAAGCACAGGTCACATCGGAACTACATCTATCGTAAAAAAACTAGTAAAGTTACAATTAGAGGTCCTTATAATTACTTATATAACTCATTTCAACCTTAGTATACACCCAAAGTAAGTCGAACACACACAATCTAATCTAATCAAATCCAAATAAACCATGTTTTGCAAAAACAGTTACCGGTTTTTTAAAAACATGACATATTTCTTCTCCCCACGTCTGATTTCGCTATGGCCAAGGAAGCTGAAGGAAACTGATGTTTTCATTTACAATTGTTTAAACTAACTGCAACAAATAAATGTACAAAATTTCCCCAAAACAATGGGATAAAAAGACTCACTAGTTTATAATACATGTCAAATTTCTTCGCAACCAAAAAGAGCATCAAGGGAATCACTTAAAAAATAAAGCATATTTTATTTCAACAAAAGAGAACCCAAAAACAAATAAGGAGTCAGCAACATGTGAAAAAGAAATTGTTGAGAGAGAGAGAGAGAGAGATGAGCTTGAAGGGGCCAAGGAGTGGACTTGAGGACCTCAAACCCATCCTTAAGAATGTAATAATAACTTCATTATATACATAAATTTTGTAGCATGATAATCTCTTTAGACCAAAACCCCCTAACTGTACTTTGTTTGCATTTGCCCATCCTCACCCCAATCCGTGTGTGTAACTGTGTATATATATATTTAGAATATTTGTATATATAATTTTAAATTAAATTTTTTTTTATATCTATGCCAATTATAATTTGTTTTATTAATACATATTATATTATCATCCCCTAAACATATTTGTTTCTCTCCCTTAGTACCCCATTGTTGCCCTATCTTTTTCTAACGTCTCTATTTCTTCTTGTTCTAGCTACCTCTTTAGAGAAGGCAAAATACCTATGCTATTCCCCATGGAGAAGTGGACTAAGACCACCCAACTAATCTATATTTATATATTACTAAGGGCAAGTTTGGTTTAGTTTTTTGAAACTGGACTTTTTGAAAAAGTAGGGTTTTCAAAAAGTGCGGTGTGAAATTGGGCTTTTTGAAAAAATTGAGTGTTTGATAAAAGCTGTTAAAAAGTGTTTTTTGAAAAAGTTGAGTGTTTGGCTAGCACTTATAAAAGTAGTGGTTTGAATGGTAAATTACCAAAAAGGACAAAATGTGTGTATATATATATATATATATATATAAAGGAGTTTATTTCATATTTAGTATCAACTTCTTCTTAATAATAATAATAATAATTACTTCATGTTAATGATAAATGACTCTCTTAATAAAAGATTTTGTAAAAAAGTATTTGGTTTTAGTATTTCTCTTTTCAAAAAATGTTATGTCCATAATATTTTCACAATATTGTGGAATGGCATTACTCAAATATATTCTATTCTTTTAATATATTTATTGGCACCTTGCCCCCACACCCACCCCAACCCATTTCCCTTTGCCTTTTTTTTTTTTTTTTTTCCTTCCATTTTTCCTCAGCCACAAGAGCCAACCCTTCACCTTTTGTTTTCTTTCTTTTTCTCCTTTCTCTGCTTTCCTCCACACATTCAGCCACACAGCCCACACCCACGCACCTCTTCACTTTGATCTTCTTTATTCTTTTCTTTTATCAAAAACTCTACCGAATTCAAAAGGTTTCTTTTTTGAGATTAGATATGTAAAACATAAATAAATAAATAAAAAAAATAGAGAATAGAAGAAGAAGCAGTAGCACAGAAAAAGAAGACAAGATGCCGCAGCACAGCAGCATAGAAGAGCAGAAAAAACCATGGGCAATTTAGGAAAAAGAGAAACCCACCAACGGTAATATTTTTGTTTTGAGAAAATGCGTTTGTGCATTTTGCAACTGCAGCTCAAAGCTGCCGTGCCGAAACGTAAAGAATGCGCATTGGCCTTCACATTTCAAAATGCAGCTTTTTAGAAAAAAACTGCGTTTAAAACTTTACCAAACGCAAATATTATTTTTTGGATTTCAAAAAGCGCTTTTTGCTAGAGGAAAGTGCAAACAAACGAGCACTAAAAGCTGAAGCATGACATTTATTGCTGCTGAACTCTTGTTGCGCCACATCATTTGCCACATAATTATTATTTATTATTTATTCCTATTTTTTTCAAAAAAAAAATATAAATAGATTATTAACTTTACATATTCATCTTTGTCGGTTTTAACATCTATATATATTTCTTTTTTATTTCCAATTTTCTATAATTTTTTTTTTACATTCACTTATTTTTTAAATATTTACACTTTCTTCAACCTTTCTTCTTTCCTTACCTTTTCATCTCCCCACTATCCTCTACTTTAATATTTTTATTCATCTTTTCCTTTATCTTCCTTTATTTGTCTCTTCTTATCCCTTCCCTCTTATTATAAATTTGTCACTCTTTTTCCATTCTTTGCATAGTTTTCTTCACAAAAAGGTTTTCTCTCTCTCTCTCTCTCTCTCTCTCTCTCTCTCTCAATGTTTTGGTGGATTTTTATTTTTTATTGCATCTCCGCTTTAGGTTAATAAATTTTTGTGTTTTTAAGAACTATAATTTAGGTTGATATGATTTAATTTTGTGTTTTAAGTTATTATTATTATTATTATTTTGCTCTTTGATTGTTAAATTTTATCCGATTACATTATAAAAAATTAAAGATAGTAGATAAAAATAAAATAGTATTCCATTACATAGTATAATTTGGATAATTTAGTGTTTATTGTTATATCTTTTAATTTTTCTTATTTTTTTTCTTCTCTTCTATTTTACTCAATATTGAAATTCAACCGCATCCTCCTTATCATTAAATTATTTATATTTTCTCTCTCTCTTTTTGTTTTAAAAAATAAAAAATGAAATATTTTACTTAAATTCAAATAAAAGAAAATTGTGCTCATCAAGTTGTACTCATTTTTTTTTAACATTTACACTTTCTCCAACCTTTCTCCTTCTCTTTACCTTTTCATCTCCCCAAACATTCTACCTTGATATCACTCTTCCTCTTTCATTTTATCTTCCTTTATTTTGTTTCTTTTTATTATCATCCTCTTAGTATAAATTTGTCATTCACTCTTCCATTCTTTACATAATTTTCTCTCACAAAAAAGTGGTTATTTCCCACTCTTTCTCCCTCAATTTTTTGGTGGATTTTTATTTTTATTTTTCTTGCATCTCTATTTTAGCTTGATAAAGTTTTGTAATCTTTAGAATCTATTTTGGTTGATGGGATTTAGTTTTGTGTTTTAAGTTTTTATTTTTTTATTTTTTTTATGACTTTGATTGTTAAATTTTATCATATTGCATTATAAATAATTAAAAATAGTATATAAGAATGTACTATTATTATATTACATAGAATTATTTGGATAAGTTAGTGTTTATTGTTATGTATTTTATTTTATTTTTTCTCATATCATTTTATTTAACATTTAAATTCAGCCACATCCCTCATATATATTATCAAATTATTTATATTTCCACTCCTTTTTTATTTTAAAAAATTTTAAATATAATATTTTGCCTAAATTAAATAAATAAAATTGTCCACATTAAGTGGAGTAATGCTAGGGAAACACTCATTCTCACACCCAATGCATCAAAGGAAGAATGAAATACAAAACAAATCAAGTTAGAAACATTAAATTAAAAAAAAAAAACTAATAATGCATATTTAATGTCATAGAATCATCATCAAATTTTGGAAAAAGATAGGTTGCCAATGGAGAGAGAGAGAGATGGTATAGAAAAAAACCAATACAAAGTAATAAGGAGTAGATAAAGAAAAAAAAAAAAAAAAAAAAACCAAACATCAATTAGTAATCGTTGATTGGAAAACAAAGAGGTTGTAAGGACAATTAAAAAATAAAAATAGAAATTACTGTGTGGAGAACATTAAAAACTTTACAGTGTAGTAACATAAACCGTTAAATTCACTTAAAAAATTAAATCAACAATTAAAGACAATCATAGTACTAAATTCAAATTTAAAATTAATCAAACTCTAACTATATATGTAAACCATATTAATCATAACTAAAAAAGAGATGTTCTCTAATAGTAGTAGAAATTACATAAGAAATAAAGTTAGAAAATTTAAAAATCCACTTTTTGACATTTCATTTAACCTTATTTATAATATATATATATATATATATATATATATATATATATATATATATATATAAATGTTCATACACTATTACTTTCGAAAATTTAATGAACAATGCTACCTTTCATTATCGTCTTTGTTATGCAAATCATCAGTTAGTAAATATATGATAATTGTAAGAAACATTACAAATGAGATCACTAAAATATATATATATATATATATAATTAATTATCCACTATCGTAATAGTTTATAATTTTACGCATCCATAAAAGTGGAATATATAGAGTTTTCTTAAAGGTATGTATAAAGATTCACTATATATATGTGTGTGTGTGCGCGCGCATAAAGGTAAAAAAAGGTATATTTAAGGTTTTTATTAACTTAAAAACTAATGAAAAACCAATGGTTAACAAATAAAGTTATAGTATTAATAAAATATTTAATTAGACTATCTTAAAAAAATTATCACGCACAACGCACGAGTATATATATGTGTGTGTGTGCGTGCGCATAAAGGTAAAAAAAGGTATATTTAAGGTTTTTATTAACTTAAAAGCTAATGAAAAACCAATGGTTAACAAATAAAGTTATAGTATTAATAAAATATTTAATTAGACTATCTTAAAAAAATTATCACGCGCAACGCATGGGTATGCGACTAATGCATATAATAACCATGTTAGAAAGTGCAACCCCTGCATAAACAATTACTCTAGTCTAATCCCTGTTGAGAGGAAATAAAAAATTAAAAAGTATTACAAAATCAAATGCAAGAAAAATCGATAAAAAGGAAACACATCATACCATGATAATCAAACTACGGGCATTGAAAATAATGTTTTGCTTTCAGGTGTGTCAATTGTGGTAATTAGTTCATAATTATGCTAAGAAATAATGTTCTACTTTCAGGTGTGCAATTGTGGTAATTAGTTCGTAATTATGCTAAGATTCCCAAACTAGAATTGCTAGCAATAATGTTGGTGCTAGCACTAGATTTGTCTAGCAGGTTGCAGCAGAAAGAGAAAAAGGGAAGTAGCATTCTTGAAGGCCAAAACACAAATATTACTGAGTGTCTTGTTTAACGTTTCTCAAAAAAAGTTTGACATTACAAATTTGTACTGCACATTGTATTATTGTGATGCTATGCTTGAACTATTTCCATCTTATATTGAAATACTAAATTATGACTTCACTCTTCAGGCCATGCACAAGGTCAATTCATGGTTTGGGAAACTATCTTGAATTAAAAAAAATCTCTTCTTATTTTATGATCACATGTATTAGCTTTCTAAAGATGCTCATCCCCAACCTTATAATTACTTGCCAAATCACTGTTACAAGGTGGGAGGAAATCCGTACATAAAATAGCTCTTCTATGTCTAGCACATAGTAGCTTTCATATTGTCCTCCCAAGCTTCAGTGACATCCACTGATCACTTACAACTAAGGGTTGTGTTCTCATGCAGAGATTCAATAAGGAAGCAAAGGTCACATCTACACTGTGTTCTAAAAGACTAGTCAAGTTACAATCAGTTGCCCTTATAATCTTAGTTTAACCTTAGTATATATTCAAAGCATTCATATCAATTCGTGCAAAAAATTTTGTTTATTTTAATATAAGAATTTACTTTTTATATTTTACCTACTAACTTTTCAAAACACCCCGCGTTAAATCATCTATTTTACACAATATTTCATTAAAATGTCAATTTTCTTGATTTTTTAATTGTTTCTTTTTCTTTACATACAACAAGTGGTGGCTCTAGAAATATTTTTTAGGTGGGTCATTCAAATTCGTGCTGAAAATAACCTCTTTATAAATAATATTTTATTATTTCATCTAAATCGTTAAGATAATAAGATAGATCTTTTCTTGTAAGTCATGATTCAAAGGAATATTTTTCAAGTCAACATGAATTCTCTTAGAAGATAAATCTTAGGTAGGAGATGAATCTTGTTGTACACATGATTTCCTTATCAAAAAGTTATCCAAAGTACTAGCAAGGGAATAAAATATAAACTATAAGATAGAAATCCCACTTTACCTTAATTTAAGTGTATGTGTGTGAAACTCATTTCTAGAGACTTAAACCCTAGCCCTTACCCCCTCCCCACCCCTCAATTCCATATTAACTTATACTTGTGTAATAACTATCACACTAAGGGTGCGCAATGGTGGGCATATTGTTTCTTAGTATAATGAGAAAATATTAATTATTGTTATTAATATTAAATCTTGAAAATCATCTATTATCTCTTACTATAATAATGTTATTAATTATTGCCTTTAAGTGAACTTTAATTATTATTTCTTATAATATTTTAATTTATTGTGTTTTTTTTTTTCGTCTTTACTTTTTTTGATTATTTTATTTAACAATTCAACTCGATTTTGACAACTTATTGGTTTTTGTAATTCGTTAATAAGAATTTTTATTGTATCTTTTGCATTAATCTATTAAAAATTTAACACAACAATATAATCATTAAAAATATATATTTATATAAATATATATATATATATATATATATATCTTCACTCCCCACTGTCCCAACCTCACTTCTATTTCATCTTGGTATGAGTGCTCTAATCAAATCCAAACAATCTAGGCTTCACGGAAACAATTATCGGATTTTTAAAACATGACATACTTCATCTCCTGTTTTGGCTACCAAGGAAACTACTGTTTTCATTTGCACGCATTCAAACTAACTACAACAAATAAATGTATAAAATGTTCCCAAAACAATGGGATAAAAAGACTCACTAGCTTATAATACATGTCAATTTTCTTCAAAACCAAATAGATCAGTGTAGGGACCAGATTTGAGTCCCTAACCCAGACGATGGATAAACCTAGGCCCAAAAAGCCCAAAACAATGAATTTGTAGAGAGTGGGTTGGAAAATTGGGTTAAAATGAGTTAGACAACAAATAAAATAAACTCAATTGACAAGAACAGGGAAGTAGATTGAATTAATCTAAAGAAAATCGTCCTCAGCAAAGTCCGAGAAAATCAGTTCTTATATATTTCTTACAAGTTTGATTACACAGTTGGTTCTTGATTGCTACAGTGTTTCTCTCTTGATTTCTCGATTCCCTCTTTGTCAGGGGTCCCTTACATTATATATCTCCCCTCCAATGATCTTAGCCCTCCATTTGTTGATCATCCAGGCCACTACTCGAGTGTTTGTCGCATCGGACATACTCTCTGGCCCTCTGTGAGTTGGGATAGCCAATGTAGCACTATTCAGGGGTCTTCTCCACATAAATGCAGCCAGAAAGTTAGCTATAGAACATTCAATGTGGTGGCAGCAGCTTTCTCTTAGATATTTCTTGGCTCCCATTCTTCCAGTACGTTCGTAATGCATGCCCCTATCAATGGAGTTTCCTGGAAGGTCACTTTGAATGATAGGATATGCATTCGATCTGTGCTGCGTTTATCCGAGGAGACACTCCTCCTCGAACCACCTTTTCCAACCTTTCTGTTTGCATGTTATTTATGGGACTCTGAGCTTAACACTTTCACTACTGTTTAATCATCCTCGGACCAATCAACGTCCTCGGACAAGGTCCAAGGCCCAATATATGATTTTGAACCCTTATCCCTACAATCAGCATCAAGGGAATCACTTGAAAAATAAAGCATTTATTAATTCAACAAAGAGAACCCAAAAACAAATAACAAGTCAATAGTATGTGAAAAAGAAATTGTTATGAGAGAGAGAAAGGAGCTTGAAAAGGGCCAAGGAGTGGACTAGAGGACCTCAGCCCTGTCCTAAAGAACATAAAAACCTCATTTTTATACATAAGTTTCATGGCATGATAATTTGTTTAGTCCAAAATCCACCAAACTGTACTTTATTCGCATTTGCTCATCCTCACCCTAATCCATATGTGTGTATATATATATATATATAGAATATTTGTATATATAATTCAATTCTTTTTAAAATATCTATGCCGATTATAATTTGTTTTATTAATACATACCATATTATCGCCCCATTGCTGCCTTTTCCCTTTTTTTCTCTCCTCTCTTTCTTCTTGTCCAAGCTACCTAATTAGAGAAGGCAAAATACATTTGCTTTGCCTCATCTTTGAACTATTCCGCATGAAGAGGTGGACCAAGACCACCCAACTAATTGGTACAAAACTTGAATAGAAACCCACAAATCCTGCAAACAATCCTTTTAAGCTTTGGTGTTTTTGAAGTGCCCAAATATATATAGTTCTATTGGGTCCAGTGGGCTCTTATATTCTCAGCTAGCTATGCTTAAAGCATTAAATAGTACTATTACTATAGTAGTGAAGAGCCCACCCACATCATTGGATGGATTTTTTATTTTATTTTTTTTGGGTTAGGCAAGACTGAAACAAAATCTCTAAACAACCAGAGGAGGGATGGTTTAAGTTAAATTCAGATGGAGCATCCTTAGGGAACCCGGAAAAAGCGGGAGGGGGTGGTGTAATTCGCAACTGTAAAACACCCCTCTGAATTTTTGCCTCCACAAATCATGCATTCAACAAGCCATGGAGTATCACTTCTGTGTGAGCAAAGTACGCATTCCCAAGCCTTGCTCTACCAACCTGATACGTTGGAATAAACTAGAGGAGGGATGGTTTAAGTTAAATTCAGATGGAGCATCCTTAGGGAACCCGGGCAAAGCGGGAGGGGGTGGTGTAATTCGCAACTGTAATGGCAACTGGGTTAAAGGTTATAAAAGAAGAGTTGGGGTTGCAACAAGCATCATAGCTGAATTTTGGGCTCTCAGAGATGGTCTCATTTTAGCAGACCAACTGGGAATAACCCATCTTGCTGTGGAGCTTGATGCTAAGATTATTGTGCAGCTTGTACTTTCAAATAACAACTCTAATAGAGCTTATTCCCCCCCTCTTAAATGACTGCAGGTTTCCTCCTTAGTCGTCTCCAACACTTCAAGGTCAACCATGTCTTCAGAGAAGCCAACAGAGTGGCAGACAAGCTTGCTAAGGAAGGCTGTTCTTCCCCTTTTGATTTTGTTATATTAGAAAATCCTGACTCTGTTGAACTATGTAATATTTTTAGTTCTGATGCACAGGGTCTGTACAATCTAAGGCGCTCTGCCAATACTTCTGTTGTTTTGGTTTGATAATGACATGGTTCCTTTTAACCAAAAAAAAAAAAAAAAACCCCTAAACAACAGAGGCTGAAACAACAAGGAGACAGGCTATTTTATTAGGAAAGTTAATATATAGAACTCCAAAAATATTTCTTGGCATTGTTGAAGCAAGTAATAAAGTTGAAGAATGAATCATTGTTTAAAGATCCCTGCGCAAAAATTTACAGGAAAATCTTGTATGATCAATTTCTTTATTTTTTGGTTGATACTCTGAGAGAGTGAAAGGAAGTGAAAAACTAGGCACTATAAAGAACAAGAAAACCATATATGGATTAGGGTGGGGTGCAATGGGACCCACCAAACTGTACTTTGTTTAATCCCGTTTTCACTTTGTGTAAACAGCAGGCTTTTCCAAAAAGCTTACTTCAATTTTCCTTTTCACTAGGATTCATTTACCTTGTGCTTTATTCTTTCTTTTGGCTAAGATGGATGTTGAAGTAGCGGGGGCCAAGGTGAAGATGATGATCAGAAAAGATAATACCACATCTGTAAATGCAATCACCCTGCGTGTTGCCAGGTCTCTGATCATCAATGTCCTGCTCATATGGAGCATTCACTATGGACTTGAACTTGCCACTCAAACTAAAGAATATATTGGTTGTGAGTGGGATTTACATGTTGGAATTTTAATCGTGGTCCTTGGTTATGTCCTTTTGTTCGTTGAACTTCACAATCTAGTAGTAGCCATTTCGGCAGAACAGTTGCTGCAACAAGCGGAGGAAAATGGCACGCAACAAGCGGAGGAAAATGGCACTCAACAAGGTAGCAACTTGAAAGCTGACATCTGTTTGGTTTGCCAGATTTTCATGTTGGAGTTGTGACCATGTTCATTGGTTTGTGTTTCTGTTTATTGAAATTCCCGTTCTAGCAGACATGCATCTAGAATTGGCAGGAAAGTTGCAGCAACGAGAGGAGGAAAATGGCACTCATCAAGGTAGCAACTTGAAAGCTGACATATATATATCTGTTTCGTTTGCAAAGAGTAACCATGCAAATAGGATCACCATATCAATTTAGCCCTTCATATCTCTCTCCCTCTATCCTTTTATGTTAAATTCACATCCCGCATAAACGGGAGCCTTATATAGTTAAGTACGAGGTATTTTTGAATCATTTTTTATTAAATGAATTGCATTGAGAAATATTTAGAATGAAAACTTCTGGATAGGTCAGAAGAGCCAAGATGAATACCACAAGCTTATTTTTGTGGGATTTAGAACCATATAGATCCCACTAGCATAATTATCATTAAAGGAAATCTAGTTTGGATTGTCTACTTTTACAACCACATCGATACAAAAAAAGTTGGGTAGAAGCATAAATGAGTTTTGTTTAGGATTCTATTCATGACATTTTATACACAGCACTAACAAAACCAAACAAAGTCTTGTTTCCATAGGTTTATTTTGTAAGCTGTTCCATCATCTGCACTCATATATCTGCTTTACTTGTACTTTATTAAAAAAAATTATCTCTTCAAGTATTCTTAATGAAAATATTACTGTGTGAACAATGAAGCAGCAAGGGAGATGACAATCCATGAATTTATTGTCTGTCTCCTTGTGGTCGTGATCGAAGTCTTCACGCTATTGTGGATCATTTACACTGCATTTATTCTTGTACTGGTACCTATAGGAGACCGAGACGGCCAATACTCTAGCAATCATGTCATAATAAGAGTCTTAGTTGGATTTGTCACCTTGTTCTTGTGTTCGTTGTATTTTTTTATTGTACTTCTAATAATGTTGGTGCTAGCTAGCAAGAGATTTCTCTAGCAGTTTGCAGCAGAAAGAGAAAAAGAAAGCAGCATTCATGAAGGCCACAACGCAAATGTTAAGTGTTTTGTTTAACGTTTCTCAAGAAAAGTTTGACAACACAAATTTGTACTGCATATTGTGTTATTGTGATGCTATACTTGAACTATTTCCTTCTAATTGAAATACTAATTAAATTATGACTTCACTCTTCAGGCCATGCACAAAGTTAATCCATGGTTTGGGAAACTATCTTGCATTAAAAAAATTCTAGATTTGTTTGGGAATCTCTTCCTAATTTATGATCAAATGTATTAGCTTCCTAAAGATACTCATCTCCTACCTTCTAATTACTTGCCAAATCATTGTTACTAGATGGGAGCAAATCCATACATAAAATAGCTCTCTATGTTTAGCACATAGTAGCTTTCAATATTGTCCTCCCAAGCTTCAGTGACTCCATCAATCACTTATGACTAAGGGTTGTGCTCTCGTGCAGAGACTCAATGGGAAAGCATAGGTCATATCTACACTATATCCTAAAAAGACCAGTCAAGTTACTATTAGAGGTCCTTATAATCTGTTATATAGCTCTGTTCAACCTTAGTATACAGTCAGTGACCGTTTGGATCCCATGTCCATGTTTAGCGTTTTGCGTTTTGCTTCTTTTTTTTTTTTTTTTTTGACCAGCGCCTCTTGCGCTGTTTATGGGACATGAACAGTATATACAGTGTTTTCAGCATGAACAGTAACTCGAAAATTATTATTTTTTATTGTTTTCAGTTTTCAGTTTTTAGTTTTCAGCAAAATAAGCAGTATCCAAACATGCTCTCAATGTGAAACTTGAACACGCATACACACATACAATCTAATCTAATCAAATTCAAACAAACCAAGTTTCACAGAAATAGTTACCTGTTTTTTAAAACATGACATGCTTCATCTCCTTACATCTGATTTAGCTACAAAGGAAGCTAAAGGAAACTGATATTTTCATTTATATGCCTTCAAACTAAACTGCAACATATAAATGTATAAATTTTTTCCCCAAAAGAATGGGATAAAAAGACTATGTCAAATTTCTTCACAACCAAAAAGAGCATCAAGGGAATCACTTAAAAAATGAATATTTTATTTCAACAAAGTGAACCCAAAAACAAATAACGAGTCCGCAACATTTGAAAAAGAAATTGCTATGAGATATATATATATATATATTAAAAGTTAAAACTGACGGTACTTCTACAAGTACTCCTGCTACTCGAACTATTTCAAAAAATGGAAAAGAAATTGTTTCTGAAGAATATACAAATTCTGATACTGTATCTTTTGTTTCTGCTAAAAAGGTTTTTGATGATGATTTACCAGAAATTAAAAGATTTGTTGGAAATTCCAAACCCATGTCTTTTACAAAAAATTGGTATTCAAAACCTACTTCTCTTGATATGCAGTTTGAAGAAAGATCTTTTCAAACACAGTTTTCTATTTTTGCTGATAAGCTTTATGAAAGGAATATTGATGGTTTGTCTGAACAGGAAATTATTAATAAAATGGGTCATATGTCTATGGTTGGTATTGCTTACCAAAATAACCATGATCTTGACCAACCTGAAATTGTTGATTTACTTGTTACTGGTTTTTCTGGTACTCTTCGTGAATAGTGGGATTCATATCTCACAGAAGAATCCAAAGATTCTATTAAAGATGTTGTTAAAAAGAATGATGAAGGTTTGCCTATTTTTGATGAACGTATTGGTCGAGGTATTCCTGATGGTGTCAATACCTTAATCTATATTGTTCTCAAACACTTTGTTGGTACTCCAACTAATGTTTCATCTCGGATTTCTGATTATTTGAATAATTTGAGATGTCCTACTATGTCTGATTACAAATGGTATCAAGATGTTATCATTTCAAGAGTAATGCTTCGAAAAGATTGCTACAAGCCTTATTGGAAAGAAAAGTTTATTGACGGTCTGCCTCCTATCTTTGCTTATAAGGTAAAACAAGAGTTAATGGGTAAAAATGAATCTATTGATTATGATAATTTAACTTATGGTGATATTTTAAGCACTATTAAAAAACTTGGTATTAATATGTGCAATGATGAAAAACTGTTAAAACACCAATTAAAGAATAAAAGGAAAGCTAAATATGAAATGGGTAATTTTTGTGAACAATATGGTTTGCCCCCTATTGCTCCTTCGAGCCAAAAGGGTAAAAAACATGATAAAAGTCACAAAAAATATAAAAAAATACAAAACCAACTTTGTTAAACCCAATGATTTTTATGCTAAAAGGAAAAATGTTTCTAAAAAGTATGATAAACAGAAGTCAAGTAAAGGTAAATGCTTTAACTGTGGTAAACTTGGACACTTCAGTAAAGATTGTAAACAAAAACCTGGTAAGTTAAAGAATAAGTTTAACATGTTAAATATTGATGAAAAAGAACAAGAAGAATTATTCTGAATCCTCAAATCAAACAATTCGTCTGATTCATTGGAAGACGATTTTTCTTCCTCTTCTGATTCTTGTTATCAATCTGTTGATGATTCTTCTGATTCTCCTAATGTTAAAATTGGTTGTAGAGATTCTTGTTGTAATGTTATTAAATCTGTTAATGTTCGCATTAAAGTTGAAGAAAATGAAAGTTTGTTAATTAAATTGATAAGCCAAATTCAAAACCCTGAACTACAAAAAGAATATTTGGACAAGTTTAAGAAAAATTTGATAAAAGATGAAACTGGTAAAAAACTAAAATCCACTACAAGCTTTGAAAAACTTTGGAAAGATTTAATAAAAAGAAATCCAAAGACTTAACTGTTAATGATCTTCAACATGAAATCACTGTTGTTAAACAAGAGATAATTGAATTTAAAAATGAATTTAAAAACATTAAAAGTGATAACAATAATCTTAAACAAGAATTGTTATTGTTAAAAATTGATAAAAATCTTGACAAACAACAATCTGATAAATCTGATAATGAACAAGATGAGTACAAAGATGGAGATGAATCCAGTCAACAGGCTCTTCTTTCTGATAAAGGTATTGTTGATAATTCTCAACTTAATATTGTTAGTAAAATACTTCCTCCAAAATGGTTTACAAGAGTTAAAATTGTTGTTTCTCATGATTACAATTTCACTGTTATTGTTATGATTGATTCTGGTGCGGATATAAACTGTATCCAAGAAGGATTAATTCCTTCAAAGTATTTTGAAAAATCAACTGAAAGATTAGTTTCTGCTAATGGTACTCAGATGAAGATTAAATATGAATTGAATAATGCTCATGTTTGTCATGATAATGTCTGTTTCAAGATTCTTTCTGTTCTTGTTAAAAACATGACTAATAAAGTGATTCTTGGTCTGCCATTTATAAATGCTTTGTATCCTTTTCTTGTTGAACATGATGGAATTACTACTGATCCTTTTGGACATAAAGTAAAATTCAAATTTGCTTCAAAGTTTGAAATTGATGCTGATGTTGCTTTGAATCCGATTCATGCTAAAACCAACCATCTTAACTTCCTATAGCAAGAAGTTAGGTACAAGAAAATTGCTGAACAACTTTCTGATAAATTGTTGCAATCCAAAATTGATCATTTTCAGAAATTGTTGATTGATGATGTTTGCTCTGATGTTCCTAATGCTTTTTGGCATAGAAGGAAACATATTGTTGACTTGCTTTATGTTAGAGATATTATTAATTTATCTTACATCGAAGATTTTCCTGCTAATGTACTTATACAAGAACCAAGGATGGGTTTTTGCCAATATTTCACAGGTGATTTTGAAGGTAATACTCATAGTACCAAACTGCAAACTATTACCAATCACCCTAATATTCTCAATAATTGCTTTGCAGGAAGTTTTGTCTAGAAATTTACAATTCCACAATGGAACCTATTCAGAATTACCAAATTCTATCAAATTTATTCTTGATAACCTTTAAGCTGCTTTTACTAGAAACCACCGTAACCTTTTCCAGAAAACCCTTCGAGCACTTGAAATCCACCTTGTTAACCTTACTGCTCAAAATGAGGCTTATACAAGCCACTATGCTAACCTTGCTTCAAAATATGCCAATCTTGTTTCAGAAAATGAGGCTTATAGAAGCTATCCTGTTAACCACCCAAATATTACAAATGAACCCTATGATCTCTACACTAGTCAACTCTTTGGCAAAGAGGAAATCCATTCTATGGATAAAAAGACTATAATGGGCACTGATTATGCAAGATTGAGTCTTAAGACCCAATCTCTATTAAGAAGTATTGTTGCCAACTTGCCAACAGATATACAATTTCGTATTCTGGAAAGCAAGGCCATGTTTAGGTCTTTTGACCTATGGTACAAATATTTCAAGAAACTTGTTTCTGCCATTATTCTTGATCCTAATAAATTGGATGAATTTGATAATATCTTTATCCAGCTAGATTGGGAAGAACACTTTGGGAGTAGTCTCAGAGTGTATGAAAAGAAACATCCATTTCCTGGTCTTCTGATTAATTATGATGATGGTTCATATGTTGATGATGATGATTCAAATGATGATGATATGGATCCTATCTGGCTTTCCCAAATGTTTGGATATGGCTTTATTAGGTTTATAAAATTAACAAGCCATAACCAAGTTAGCCAGCTTCTACAAATTATTCAGACTGCTATTAGAGGGTTTGAGAGCCTTTTTGTTTCCATCAGATGCTGGAGCACTTTTCCAAAATGGGAAAGAGAAAATTGGATGAATTTCCAGCCCTCAAAGCATCTCATTCTCATTAATGGACATACGCACCAAGGACAATGGTTTGAAGGAAATTCTCACTTGTCCTTCAAAGATCCTTATGCTCTTGCAGAATGTTGGAGAAATTATTTCAATAATCAAATTCTTGATGTTGCTCAGAATTTATGGAAAGATTATCATTTCATAGGTAAAACAGATAGAATTTATGTTTTTGGTCCCAGACCCTATGCTAATGCCCTTGTTCACTTACGGATAGCAGATCATCCTAATCTAAGAAGTCTTCTCACCCCAAGGAAAACTCCGGAGTTTGAGCCACTTCTGTATTGTGGATTTTGTAACAAGTATGCTATTTACCATGAGCATGAATGTGATGAATATCCTCCAAGTGATCCTTATGATGGTTATCCATCTAATGCTCCTTCCACTGATTGATGAGTGGCCTCCTTAGGCTACTACTGATTAGAGGCCACTGCTACTTTCCCCTATTTGTCTGGCCTGCACAACGGCCAAAATGCTACAATGTTCACTCCCAAGTAAAAGTTCCTACTTTTGATTTACATCACTGCTCCACTTCTCCATGCATAAATAATGATGTTCAAAGAAATTGTCTTCCAATGAATCAGACGAATTGTTTGATTCAAGGATTCGGAATAATTCTTCGTATTCTTTTTCATCAATATTTAACATGTTAATCTTATTCTTTAACTTACCAGGTTTTTGTTTACAATTTTTACTGAAATGTCCAGGTTTACCACAGTTAAAGCATTTACCTTTACCTGACTTCTGTTTATCATACTTTTTAGAAACATTTTTCCTTTTAGCATAAAAATCATTGGGTATAACAAAGTTGGTTCTGTATTTTTTATATTTTTTTGTGACTTTTATCATGTTTTTTACCCTTTTGCTTGGAAGGAGCAATAGGGGGCAAACCATGTTGTTCACAAAAATTACCCATTTCATATCTAGCTTTCCTTTTATTCTTTAATTGGTGTTTTAACAGTTTTTCATCATTGCACATATTAATACCAAGTTTTTTAATAGTGCTTAAAATATCACCATAAGTTAAATTATCATAATCTGTAGAATCATTTTTACCCATTAACTCTTGTTTTACCTTATGAGTAAAGATAGGAGGCAGACCGTTAATAAACTTTTCTTTCTAATAAGGCTTGTAGCAATCTTTCCGAAGCATTACTCTTGAAATGAAAACATCTTGATACCATCTGTAATCAGACATAGTAGGACATCTCAAATTATTCAAATAATCAGAAATCCGAGATGAAACATTAGTTGGAGTACCAACAAAGTGTTTGAGAACAGTATAGATTAAGGTATTGACACCATCAGGAATACCTTGACCAATATGTTCATCAAAAATAGGCAAACCTTCATCATTCTTTTTAACAGCATGTTTAATAGAATCTTTGGATTCTTCTGTGAGATATGAATCCCACCATCCACGAAGAGTACCAGAAAAACCAGTAACAAGTAAATCAACAATTTCAGGTTGGTCAAGATCATGGTTATTTTGGTAAGCAATACCAACCATAGACATATGACCCATTTTATTAATAATTTCCTGTTCAGACAAACCATCAATATTCCATTCATAAAGCTTATCAGTAGAAACAGAATACTATGTTTGAAAAGATCTTTCTTCAGATTGCATATCAGGAGGAGTAGGTTTTGAATACCAATTTTTTGTAAAAGACATGGGTTTGGAATTTCCAACAAATCTTTTAATTTCTAGTAAATCATCATCAAAAACCTTTTTAGCAGAAACAGAAGATACAATATCAGAATCTGTATATTCTTCAGAAACAATTTCTTTTCCATTTTTTGAAATAGTTCGAGCAGCAGGAGTACCTGTAGAAGTACCCTCAGTTTTAACTTTTAAATCAGCAAGCATTTTCTCAACAATGTCAATAGTTTTAGCTTGGGAGGTTATGAACTTCAAATTTTCTCTTTGACTGGGTAAATCAATCAAAGGTTTTCAGTTTTGACAGAAATAGATTTTTCAACAAATACAGATTTTTCTTCAGAAACATTTTTTTCAGCAATTTTTTCTTCAATACGGTCAAGCTGTTGACCAATAACATGCAATGATTCATTAGTAAAATTGTTTTGTTCAATAATACTAATGATAGGAGTTTGATCATCAGCAATTTTGAAAGGAGAGGCCTTTACTTCTGTCTTTTGATGAGTTATCAAAACTGTCTCAAGAGGCGGATGACTAGACCTAACAATGGTTTTATCTTCTTTAACAAAATTTGATTTATTTATCGCATTCGCATGATTTTTTGAAACTTCATCTTTTGGAACATAATAGTTTTCAAGAAAATCAAAAAACAAAATATGTTTTTTCAATTAATTCATCTTTTCTAACCATTTCCTTTTAACAAGATCTTTTTGAGATTGAGCAAAAGTATTTTGAAAATATTTTCTTTTATTTTTGTTTTTAGCAAGCATAAATTCATTATACAGGGAAACCATATCAATTTCAAAGTTTTCATCCAAAACATTCAAAACTCTCAATTGTTTTTGATAATCAGGGGTTTCAATACAAATGAATGGCTCTACTTGCCATTGTACTCAAATGAATGGATATCCAAAATATGAATTGAATAATGCTCATGTTTGTCATGATAATGTCTATTTTAAGATTCTTTCTGTTTTTGTTAAAAACATGACTGATAAAGTGATTCTTGGTCTGTCATTTATAAATGCTTTGTATCCTTTTCTTGTTAAACATGATGAAATTACTACTGATCCTTTTGGACATAAAGTAAAATTCAAATTTGCTTCAAAGTTTGAAATTGATGCTGATGTTGCTTTGAATCTGATTCATGCTAAAACCAAACATCTTAACTTCCTATAGCAAGAAGTTAGGTACAAGAAAATTGCTAAACAACTTTTTGATAAATTGTTGCAATCCAAAATTGATCATTTTCAGAAAATTTTGATTGATGATGTTTGCTATGATGTTCCTAATGCTTTTTGGCATAGAAGGAAACATATTGTTGACTTGCTTTATGTTAGATATATTATTAATTTATCTTACATCGAAGATTTTCCTGCTAATGTACTTATACAAGAACCAAGGATGGGTTTTTGCCAATATTTCACAGATGATTTTGAAGGTAATACTCATAGTACCAAATTGCAAACTATTACCAATCACCCTAATATTCTCAATGATTCTTTGCAGGAATTGGACAATGCTGCGTGGATAAATACCACTAATAAGTGGAATAATAATAATAATAATACTTATATCACTAGTAAGTGGATTATTATGGCTTCCTCGGCAAAGAGGAGGAACAAGGGAAAAGCACCAGCATAGAGCTATTCTCAAGACAAAAGGCTCCGAACGGGACAATCTTTTGTAATGCATGAAGGCGCATCTTCTTGGGTAAAACCCAGTAGATCAACATCCCTTCAGGAATTTGTCTCGGCAGAGGTGACATATTCTAGTGGTGATATGGTAAGCAGGAAGTTTTGTCTAGAAATTTACAATTCCACAATGGAACCTATTTAGAATTACCAGATTCTATCAAATTTATTCTTGATAACCTTCAAGCTGCTTTTACTAGAAACCACTGCAACCTTTTCCAAAAAACCCTTCGAGCACTTGAAATCCACCTTGTTAACCTTACTGCTCAAAATGAGGCTTATACAAGCCACTATGCTAACCTTGCTTCAGAATATGCCAATCCTGTTTCAGAAAATGAGGCTTATAGAAGCTATCCTGTTAACCACCCAAATATTACAAATGAACCCTATGATCTCTACACTAGTCAACTCTTTGGCAAAGAGGAAATCCATTCTATGAATAAAAAGACATCTCTTAAACACATAAGAACAGAAGCATTAATACCCTTTCGGTTGAGTGGTTTAATAGCAACTTGAACCATTCCAATATGCAAATAACTGAATTTTTTAGCAGCAATAAATTCACAAATATTTCTTTTAGAAAACAAGCAACATTTTTCATGAGTTTTTGAAATAGAGAATATTTGTCAAACAGTTCTAGCTTTGTAAGCAGAATGAAAAACACTTTCAACAAAACTAGTTTTATAAACAGTTTTAGTATCAACTTTAGGGATGTTCCATTTCTGGAAATTAGGAAACAACGCATTATCTTCAACAGTGTGATCTTCTTCATTTACAATATCAGGAGGACAACCAGTCTTGGAGCTGACAGAGGAGTTGGATCTCCACAATCTATCCATACTATCCTAGTTTTAACACTCAATTATCATGTTTTTTTTCACAACCGTTGCATTTTGTAATACATACCCTAAGCAACCCTATACCTCTCATGCCTTACATGCCCTCACTTGGCTTAAATGGGCCTTACTGTTCAGTTCTGGGAATTCATTTTACATCTAGGGTGGCGCCAACAATGGTAAGAAGGGAACACAACAACAGAGTATCAAAGTTTCGGACAACACAGACGGACACAGAGAACACAACAACACTACCACTGGCCAGAAAAGAATGGCTCTGATACCACAAATGGGGAAAGGACACAGCGTTGAAGGCGAAAGCACAATTGCACAACAATATATATGTTGAAAATAATATAAAAGCAAAGTAGAACCAGCCAAGAAGGCGGTATTGCAGTTATAATCAAAGTAAATTAAAACAATAATAAGGCGGTAAAACCAGCCAAGCAGTATATATGAAAGTAATTTCAAAATTAGAACTGTCCAAGATGGCGGTAGCAACAAGTAGTATAATAAACTGAAAGCTGAAAATACTTGTTATTGAAAATAGAACAAAACACTTACAGTAGTAGTAGTGGTTACAAAATTGAAACAGGTCAACAGCTTAATAGTTACAAGGCTTGAACTAGTCCTAGTTACAAGGATTGTAGGGAAATAGTAGTAGAAACAAGGAATATGAAACTCTCTCTAAAGAAGGCTTCTAAAAGAAAGAAGTTCTGGAGAAAGAATTCTGTCCTAAACTTAAGGGACAACCCCTCTTAAATAGGCAAAAATTTGGAGTGAACAGTACCATGAACAGTAAAAGTGAACAGTGACTGTAAACAGTAATCAGTGAACAATAATCTGTGAATAGTGAAATTTTCACTTTTGTCTTCAAAACATCCATAGCAAGAGGCTTGTCCATATCTTGTCCAAATCTTGCTGAAAGTAGTCTTAATATTTGAAACTACAATCCAAAAGAATAGGACCAAAAGAATCTTCTCCTCGGAACATTACGCATGGAGCAGCAATAGGTCAAAATTTCACTTCAGCGCCAAAGCTATATATATATATATATATATATATATATATATATATATATAAGTGAACTTGAGGACCTCAATCTTGTCCTAAAGAACGTTAACAACCTCATTTTATACATAAATTCCAGCATGATAAACTGTTTAGTCCAAAACCCGTTCATCAAAAAAAGTTTAGTCCATAACCCACCTAACTATACTTCGTTCAGGTTTGCCCATCCCCACCCCACCCCAATCCCTATATGTGTGTATGTATATATATACACACACACATCCCTTAAGCCTTAGACAAGAGAGTAAGAATTTCTTTTCTGCTTTCAGCTGGATGGAGGATATTCCACCAAACACTAATAACATTGTTGTAGCTGATTTACAAGCTCTTTAATTATATATGCAATGATCTTTTCCTCAACCAAAAAAAAAAAAAAAATGTGGCGTCTAACATATTATATGAGTTTCGTGCTAAAAGACTCTTTAAGGCGTTAATGTTTAACTCTTAGAAACTCAAGATCCGGTTTCAAAAAAAAAAAGAAACTCAAGATCCCATTGGATTCATAACTTCTAACTGATATAATCTAATATATTATATTGTTACAACAAAATGTCACCATATCAGAATATGGCACGGCAAGAAACTGAAATTGGCACATAATTTGGCTTGAAAAGCTTACAGGGTTGGTTTTTTTTTTCTTAGGCAGGGACAGGATATGTTGGTGGATTCCCATTCGTGTTATCTTACTTGTGACTAATCCATAGAATTTTAAAGAATCAATTTGTCGTCATATATGAATCATGTTTTGTTGTACATAATGTGAAAACTACCAAGGGTGAGGAGTTAGAAGAGCCAGAAAACAAAAGCGATTGCTGAATTCTGATGATCAGAACAGTGGTAAAAACAGGATTGAGGAAGATGAAGATACTCTATATGTAGTAAGCAAGAAAATTACTTTCTGGATTGAGAGGGTTGCAATAATTGCTTATACATTACCAGATTTTTTTTTTTTTTTGAGAAACACATTACCAGATTTATCAGTTGATCGGCCACTGTGTTCAAATTGTCTAATCTGTGTTACCTACTTCACTTCATCTATGGTTTTGGTTTTCCATTTTGGGTTTCTATTTTTATTAGTTTGAATCTAAGATTTGAGTAATTTTGATTGGTGACAGGATTATGTAAATGCAGTTTACATAACATACTTCATAAAACAGTCAGCGAAACTAGTGCAGGAGATCATTAGCCTTTGCTCTAGAACTGCAGGCTGCCCTAATTCCAGACTCCAGAGTAAGTGCTCATGAAGTCATGCAATGGTATAAATGGTATAGCCAGTGGGCTTTCCATGTTAGGAGTTGTAACCATGTTCTTGCTTCGTTTCTGGCTCTTGGAATTCCCATTCTAGCAGACTTGTTTCTAAATTTGACAGAACAATTGCAGCAAAAAAAAGGAGGAAAATGGCACTCATCAAGGTAGCAACTTTAAAAGCCGGCATCTGTTTTAGTTTGTCAGGACTCATAAGATCACCATTTTAAGTTGGCCCTTCATTTTTCTCTCCCTTCATCAGTAATTCAGATCCCGCATAAACAGGAGCCTCATATATTATGTCCAACCTTTTTTTTTTACAATTATTTTCTACTAAATTAATTGCATTGAGAAATATCCAGAAAGAAAAATTAAGGATTAGGTCAGAAGTGGTCAGAAGAGCCAAGATAAATACCACAAGCTTACTTTTGTCACATCTACTTCTTATTACCGTTGGCTTTTTTTCCTTTCTTTTTCTTTGTTTCTTTTCTTTTTCATTTTCAGACCTCCTCCTCTGCTTCAGTTCTTTTTTTTTTTTTTTTCATAAACTTCTTTCTTCCTCCTCTCACTTCTCTTCCTCTCAAAAATCTGCTGCATCTGAAGCATTTGGCTAGCTGAAGAGAGCCCATCCAGCTGAGGAAGTTGCTGACTGAAGAGAGGCTTGATCGAAGGGAGGCTTAATCTGTGGCCGGCGGGGCTCTCTCCCTCAAAACTCTGATTTCTTTTTCTTCTTTATTTTTTCTCTCTGTTAAAAAAGGCTGAAGGTGCACTGCACAGTGGTCAGCCCCTGGGTCCCACAAAAAGGTGAGTTTTTGTGAGTTTTTAGGCAGAAAACAGAAGTGGGTTTGGTTGCCAAACAAGGGTGGGAGTGTTTTAAGAATTTTTGAGTGATGAGAAATGAGTGATAGGGTGATGAGTGATGAGATTTAAGTGATGAGTGATGAGTTAACACTCACTCAGCAACCAAACAAGGCCTTAGAATTCCTTACTATCAAAATTATCATTAATGTATATCTAGTTTGGATTGTCCTGTACAACCTCGCCAATAGAAATGTTGGTAGAAGCATAAATGAAACAGAACCAGCAGCCAAGAGTTTTGTGTAGGATTCTTTTCATGACATTTTAGACACACCACTAATGAAACTAAACAAAGTATGAGCTTTTTCCACTATTTGCACTCACATCCCTACTTGTACATATATCTCTTCAAATTTTCTTAACAAAAATATCACTACATGAACAATGAAACAGCAATAGAGATGACAAACCATGAAATGATTGGCTGTATCCTTGCGAATGTGATCACAGTCTTCATGCTTTTGTGGGGTACTTACACTGCAATTAGACTTTCAATGGAACCTAGAGGAGACAGCAAATACCATTTCCTAACTTTATAATTGGAGTTATCACCATTGTCTTTGGTTTCATATATTTCATCTTTGGACTTGCGATAATGTTAGAGAGAAGGGGAAGCAGCATCCATAAAGGCCACAACACAAATGTTAAATGTTTGGTTTGACTTTGACAATTGACAAACAAATTTATACTGCATCTTGTATTATTGTGATGCTATACTTGAATTATTTCCTCATCATTCAAATACTCATTGGAATCTACAACAAAACGATCCAATTGATCAAGATGCACAATGAAGATTGTATCCATACAATTTTGCACTTCTGAACAATTATGAGTTCAGGCCATTAAACAAAGTCAAACCATGGTTTGGGAAACTTTTTTTATTTGATAGTTACAACAGGGGAGGTGGATTCGAACCCCAGATGTCTCTATTTATAACACCTAGATTAGTCAGTTGAGCTATAAGGCTCTAGGCAACCATGGTTTGGGAAACTGTCTTACATTAAGAAAAATTCATATTTTGTTTGGGCATCCCATCCTATTTTCTCACTGCTTTAGCTTTACACATCCACGACCTTATAATTACTTATCAGATCATGGTTACAAGATGAGAGCAAAACTTTACATGAAATAGTCCTCATATGATGTCTAGCACCTCTCTCCACTCCTATATATATATAGTTGGCCAAAAGAAGAAAGGATGCACCACAAAATAGTTTTTCAAATTCATCTAGAGGATGTTTATATAATCCTAAGTGCTTAAGCCAACTAAACCCTACCACTACTATGAAAAGTCAACCACACAAACCTTGTTCTCCAATTCCGTACTTTATGGACCATATCAGTGTTGATCAATGATTCATTAACCAATATTCTATTTCCACTACCTCTAAAATTGTTTAACAGAGAGCCTATCCCAGCTCATAATCTCATATAGCACTCCCAAGTTCACCACATCATTCCTCAGCTGTTCAACCTTCATCTTTGTTGTATTGCGGAGAAGATATTCTAGTTAACCTCCTCTTGATTTTTGACCTACTACTATACAACAGCAAGAACAACAACCAAGCCTTATTCCCAAAACTTTAGGGTTGATGACTATGGCTCTTCAACAGACAAATTAGGGTCGATCGGCCCTCGACTCGGCCCCATGTACTCTTTTTTCTCCATTCTATCCTATCCAATACCATACTCAGTGTCACCTCATTGCCTAGTTTCTTACTCATACCACTTAACAACTAAGTAAAGAACTAAAGGAGAATCTCCAATTCTAATAGCACCCAATAGCAATCTAAACATGGTAGTCTCTCATAGATGTATGAATAAAAATGACAACTTGACCATGAAACAGAGCTTAAAGGAATCACATAAACAATAAAGCATCATATTTCATTAAAACAAAGAGAACCCAATATCAAAAAAACAAGTCAGAAACATATGAAACATTCACTAGTTGATTCTTAACAACTTTCTTTTTATGACAAAATGTACAGAATCTGAGTACAAAAAACCATAGAAGATAATAGAAGAACCCCTCAGACCCTAAACTCAAAGACCCAGAAACTAAAAGAGAGAGAAAGTTAGATGAGCTTGAAAGGGAGAGGCCAAGGAGTGGACCTGGGGACCTCAACTCGGTCCTTGATACGCTCAATCTTCTTCTCCTTTTTGGGTCTCGAGTTTCCGTACGACCCTTTGAATCTCTTTCCCTTCTTGGTCTTCTTGTCCCCACGCCCACACACAATCGGCACTCCTACTCCCGATCCTGATATTGATGATGATGGTGGCGGTGTTAGGGAGCTCGAAGGTGGTCTATGTGTCATCATCACTCGCCTTGCCAGTGCGCCGCACCACTGCATCATAGCCATTTTCTTTGCCCTGAAAGCTTCACACTTCACAGTTGCTGTAGCTCAAAACTCAAAACCCACTATGACTCCTCCACACCATATTCTGTGAAAATGAAACGGTAGGGGTTGTGTTATGGGCCGGGCTAGGCCTCTCTTTATTCTACTACTTTTTATAATTGACACCAAAGGCCCAAACTCAATTCTCAATCAACTGATGATGAAAGTTTTTTTTTTCCCCCTTTTTTTCCAAATGAATGAAAAAAAAAAAAAAAAATCAAAAGTATGGCATACAGAAAATTTTGAAGTATAAAATGGAATATAAAATGTATAATAGAAGATTTCTATTCAAGACCACCAATTTATAACAAAAACCAAAATGTCAGTTCGTAACTAAGATAGTCATTTTACTAAAATTATATTGTAAAAATTATGCTATTTCATAAAAGATGATCATCTAATTTGTTGTCATCTTTATCTTCTTTACTATACTTTGTTGATTTTATTTTTATAAATAGTTAAATACGATAGCATTTGAAGGCAGGACATTCATTTCAAATTTATGATTGTTATTTATCATTAAATCAATAAACTTATGTATTACTATAAAATAAATAAATAAATAAAAACTAATTTTTTTATATAAAAAAATTGAAGGATAATTAAATGTTTTTTTAAAACACATTAAATGTTCATTATAATTTAATGATCTTCACTTTTTTTATTTTTTTATTTTTAAGATAAGAGACTTTTACTAATTAAATTAACTAAAATGTGTTCCTAATGTTTTATTTCTATTCTAAAATAGTACATAGTATTTCTATTAAAACTTTAAACATGATTGCCATGTAGTTACTAACAGAATTTAAATCAACCATGTTTATAAAATTATTTCATTTTTGTTTTGAGGTTCAGGTTGAGGTTGGTTTAAATTAAACTCAAACCATTTTCATAGTTGGTGGGTCCGATTAATGTGTGCCCTAAGGGCATACATTGAGCCATCCATTTTTGAAAACATTTTCTCAAGAATTGAAAAAACTATCAATACTTTTTCAATTCTCAAAAAAATATTTTCAAAAATGATTAATTATTGTGTGCCCTCATGACACACATTAGCAAAATCTTTCATAGCTTGACTGAGGAAACGACTTGTTTTGTATGTATATATACAGTCTATACTGTAGTCTGTAAGAGCCAAAAACGACTTGTATATAGTTGTATATGTCATAGTAGAAAGTAGAAACTCAAACACAAAATGGGTGATGGACATATGGGCTGTGAGTGGAGTGGTTCCAAATAAAACACATCATAGAAATCGTGTACAAGTAATCACTTTTTTCATTTTTCTTTTATCTTATCGACCTCGCTTTCGATATTATACATAGCAAGCCCATTACCGAACTTTTTTGAGTCTGAGAGAGCTTCATAGTTCAAGCTTCAGTCAGTTTCGATAATGGAGCTTTGCAGAGCTACTACTTTCTCATGGACTCACACAGTCTCTACCTCTCTTTACATCCCTCAACCCTCCTCTGTGAGCACCCATATTTGCATTTCTTTGTTTTTTCATCATTGATTGTACTTTATTAGTTATCACTTATTATTTGCTCATACAATGTCTTTTTTTTTGGTGGTTAAGATGTGTGAGACTAAGAGATTGAAGGTTTGGTGTGGCTCTGATGAACCCCAGAAGGTAAACTGTTTGAATATTTGGTTTTAAGTATTAAAAGCTTGTTACTTTAAGAATCAAAGTATTGTAGCATGTTACACTGTCCTAGTTTTTCTTCAGTATGGGATAGTTTATATATGATTTATTGAGAATTGGACTTGTTCTTCTTTACTGAAAGTTGTAGTTTTCAATAATTTGCATTACCATTTTCATTTAGATATTGGGTATAAAAGTTGAGATTGATATTAGTCACTTTCCATAATTACACCTGTAAGTTGGGTTTGTGATGGCCTTTACAGCTTAAAGTGATTGAGAACATTCACACACTTCCGCAAGTTCTTTCGTTTTTTTCTCTGGTTGGTAAAAAATACTTGGGTTGCAACAATTATATGTTTAGCAAGATTATCTTGGTTCCTTGGAGATATAATTTACCTTCTACAGCTTGTTGTGGGCAAATCAGATGACTGTATCGGTGACTGGAGCCACAGGTTTTGTTGGTAGAAGATTGGTGCAGAGGCTGCATGCAGGTAAAACGTCTTTCTGAAGTATTTCTAATCCTACATCTATATTCAAATCTAGGTACATTGACCTTGGTTGATTGTGTTTTTTGATCAATTCCTTTCTTTCTTTAATTGTCCACAGTGACTCATTGTGTGACAATCATTTCTACTTGCAGTTATGGACATTCATCCATTATAGTATTTATGCAATGTCTGCCTAAATGACCTTGTGACATTTCATGCTTTATGTGGCACCTAAAGCACCTGATTTGAATGTTTTTGGGCATAGCTGATTGGTGAAATTACTCTTCAAATGCTTTTTTGATTGTATACCTTAATTAAACTCCCAAATATTGTTACCATGCACATCACATATAGGATAGGTATATCAGTATATGATTCACATTTCCTTATATCTCATAGAATGTGCAAATTCTCATTTTCTAAACTAGAAGGGAACAAGGTGCATTCAAACCACGAACCAATTCAATTCAAGGTTGGGTTGCATCAAATTGGTTCTTGGTTTCACCCAATAGGCTACATTGCTTCCTAACTCTGTCTACAATGTTGAAACTACAGATGATCTGTTTGGTTATTTTTTCTTTCTACTTTATATCATTTTGAGCTTCTTCATGATATGTATATATATAGTCAGGCTATCTATAATCTTCCCTTTAATCTACTTTTCAATGCAGATAATCATCGCGTTCATGTCCTGACACGCTCAAGATCTAAGGCTGAGTTAATTTTTCCGGGTAAGAAGGTAATGAATATTTGAAGCCAGTTGATTGATTCTTTAAATTTGCAAAATTCAGGAAATATCGCTATTTTTGAGTGATGAATGTTTTAAAAACTTGTATAACAGAAAAGCTTTTTTGGCAAGAGAGAGGGAAATGCTTTTATTTGTTTATATTCAGTTCATTTTCAAAAGAACTTAAACTTTGCTTTTATTTCTTATTTATTTTTTCATGCACATATATATGTGTATTAATTGGAACAAAAAAAAAAGTTGAGTATATTTTCCTTCTAGAATATGTTGGCTTAGTTCTTGAAATATTACCTGGCATTTGTAGTCAAGGACTTTCCAGGAATAGTGATTGCAGAGGAGCCAGGGTGGAAAGACTGCATTCAAGGTTCAAATGGTGTTGTGAACTTGGCTGGAATGCCCATAAGTACACGATGGTCTTCTGAGGTCAGTTTGACTTGCTCATACAACCTGTTTCATATGATAGGGAATCCTCAGGGAGATGCATCTGGTCCTGGTGCTGTAGCTAATCCAATGCCTCTAGAAGCATGTGTACAAGCTCTTAATGAGGGGCATGATCTTTCTCATGAGGATAATAGAATTATTAGTGTGGCTAGTAAATGACCCTTTACCTTTTGAGTTACACATAAATGGTAGCCACATTAAGAGAGGCTGCATACTATTTTAAAATATCTGCTGCTTACCTATCTTTACATTTTTTTTTTTTTTGGTCTTAATTGTAAGGTCTGCTACCACTTTCTATCTTGCTTATCACATCTACTTTGTCAAAAAGGCTTTATAGAGAGAACAAGTTGTCTACTTGATAAATTGGGATTTCCATGGCCATTATACAAGTGAAAATCTGTCATGTATTTTACTGAATATTGCTTGCTACGGTCATCATTCTTGTGGCATGTGATGCAATTATGTGTTTTGGAGATTACCGTAACTCTGCAATAATGCTAGTGCCATTATATCTCATTATGATATTGATCATAGAACCATAGTGTATCACATCTCCCTTGAAGCCAGTGAAATCTGCTAATTTATTATTCTGCTCCAGATCAAGAAAGAGATCAAGCAAAGCCGGATTAGAGTCACCTCAAAGGTCAGCTGTCATTGTCCTGTGCCAATCTGTTCACATGTGAAGAGTTATATTTTTTGGTCTTCTTTGGGGTGAATGCAAAAAGTGATGAGTAGTTAAAATTTCTCATTTCCAGTTCTTCATCTGACCATTTCAATTAATTTTGAAGGTTGTAGATTTAATAAATGATGCACCAGATGCAGTTCGGCCTACAGTTTTAGTTAGTGCAACCGCTGTTGGTTATTATGGTCTGCATCTACCACCAATTTTTCTATTTTTGTATGATTCTTTTAAAGATGCATATATTGTTCTTCTGCTTTAATTTGTTTGGCATATATTTTCAGTGATTAAAACATTTATAGGGTTGCCCAAGTGCCCAACTATAGATCATTCTTCGATATTAATCTGGAACTTATAGTCCCAGGGAATTGATGTTATTCTTTTGTGTTTCAAAATAATTTCTATACTGCACCTTATGGAACATTTAATCATACCTTCAAAAAATTCTGATTAATGTTCTGTAGTGTTTGATTTTACACCTGCTCAATAACCCAATCATACCTTCAAAGCTTGCAACTTATGCAAAGCTTTATGTACCTCTCTCTCTCTGGCATATGATATCCTCTTGTCTATATTTAGGTTTAACTTTTGGACCCCCATATTATCTATAATAGATGCTTTACCCTTTTTATTATTGTCATTTGCTCAGGCAGTAGCGAAACAAAAGTATTTGATGAAAAGAGCCCATCAGGAAATGATTACTTGTCTGAGGTATTAATTATTTTACCATCACCTGTTATGCATGATTTAATTTCAGTAAAACTTGGTCAAATTGAAAAGTATGCTCAGATAAATTTCACTTGGCATTATATTTTCCAGTAGTGCATTACTTCTATGGTCAATATACCAATCTGGAAGCTTTATCTTAACTACAGCCTCCTCCATATGATCTTCTCAGGTTTGTAGAGAATGGGAATCAACAGCCCTCAGAGTGAATAAGGATGTTAGATTAGCACTTATTCGCATTGGTGTTGTACTTGGTAAAGATGGTGGTGCTTTAGGTATGACTAATCTTTTAAACCATTGCATTGTATTCTCGTTGACTCTAGTCTCATGACTCCTGATTTTTATCGTCAACCCGAAGAATACATATTGACCAATCTAGTGAGGCTGTCAGACTTGTGTGGCTTCTTGGTTGAATCAGGAGATAGTTTCTCATAATTATCTTTAGCATTCAGTTTTTCTTATTTTCTAATAAAATTTTATCTGAGAAATGTTGTGACAACTTTTGATTTTATTCGGTCAGACTCACAAACTTTGCATGTCTTAGAGTTTTATAATACTACCAACTGATGCTTTGTTGTAATATTACCAACTGTTAAACATGAAGAAGCTTGTTTCAGTTGATGTATTTGCATTCGTATCTTTGATCATTTGCAGCTAAAATGATCCCTCTCTTCATGTTGTTTGCTGGTGGACCTTTGGGCTCTGGAAAACAATGGTACTGTACTCAAGCTGTCTTTCATATAAGCTCAGTGTGTGACAATTATTTAGTACTAAGAACAATTTCAATATACATTTTAAGGTGCAAGAATTTGCTTGATTTTGCTATTAAAGAAAAAATATTTTCAAAGTGCTATCAGACAGTAACAGCATTATCAATGGGTTTTAACTTTAGATATATCAGTCTACTGAATAGGCCAAAATGTCTAATGAGATTACTTAGATTATGGCCATGTATTTATTTTCTCCATAATTTCAAATATTTGACTGTTCTCATAGTTTTGCAGGTTTTCCTGGATTCATCTGGATGACATAGTAAACCTAATATATGAAGCTCTATCCAATCCATCTTATAAAGGTAAATATTTATGATACATAGTAATGAATGTTTTGGGATTTGTTAAGCAACACTAAGGGAAATTAAAATATAGGAGCGAAAGTAATATACTGGATGATTTCTCCAGCATACACCAACTTTTATTTGCTATGTTAAGTTTGCAAGCATGTGGAGAAAGCAATGTTAATGACATCTTCTTCTGAATTGTTGGTTACACCAGCACATCCTATTTTGGTAGTTTATTCTTATATTCCAATGCAATCTGATGCTTTAGAATTGATGTCTGTATTTTGTTCATCCATCTCTTGTAATTTGAAGATAATGTAAAAGCTAAGACTTCTTTTCCCATTAGCATTTCTTTCACTTTCATTGCATTGCATATGTGGTAGATCTAGCTGCAACATATTTTCTCCTAGACCCAGTAGACCATTAGGCTTCTCAGCTTGTATTTTCTTTTCAGGGAAAAAAATCCCCATATTATTTTTTCCATGCATCAAGTTATTGTATTCTAGGCATCAACACTAGGTTTTGAGGCTTTTTAATAATATAACTTGGTTTCCAAAACCAAAATGCCAGGTGTTATTAATGGAACTGCGCCAAACCCAGTTAGATTAGCTGAAATGTGTGAGCATTTGGGAAAAGCCATGGGCAGGCCCTCATGGCTGCCTGTACCTGACATTGCACTCAAAGCAGTCCTAGGAGAAGGTGCTTGTGTGGTAATAATTTACTTATTTTCTCTCATCTTCCTCTTTTTTATCTTTCATTCTCTCTGTAATCACATTTTGTTGAAACACATTAACTGACCTCATTGCAGGTTTTGGAAGGGCAGCGGGTACTTCCTGCTAGGGCCAAAGAATTGGGTTTCCCATTCAAGTATCCTTATGTGAAAGATGCACTTAAAGCAATTCTTTCATAAGAAAGACAACCAGGATATTCTTTATTCTTTGGATCAGAGGGTATAAGGATACAGCAAACATTAAGAAAATATGAAGTTAGAATTTAGTGATCAGATCAAGTGAGATTGAGGTCTGCACTGAAACTGAGTTGGTGTACAATGCTCTGAAATCGGTCTGTATTTTCCCATCATAACGTGTTAGGAATCCTTGAGCATAAGTTACTACTGTTTCCAATTTATGGTCTTTCAGTATTTTTGTATATCTACCACATTAGAGCAAGAATTCTTTCCAATCCTATGTATTTCTCAGATACACTACCAATCTGTACTTCTCATATGTTTGTATTTGGCACTTGCTGTCTTGTCCAATCCCATCTGTTCATATGGCGATCGTTCAGATTAATGAGTCCTCTCAAAAAGAGCAAATTCATGTTGGATGAGTTCCTAAAACGAGCTAAGGACAAGAAAGTTTCAAGCAGTGGCTCTCGGTTTCGTATGGGCTGGCTTTATTTTAAAATATAGCCTATTTAATGAATAGCAAATTGATGTTATCAAGTGCTCCACAAGGAAGCAGTGAAATTGAAATTATTATGTTATATATGCAAAACCTAGAGTCAAGCACCTAGTATGTCTTAAAACAGTTCTAACATGTAAACGACTGGCTATCATAAGAGTTCAAGACAGACTACCATTGCCTGATAACGGATCATATCCTCTCTCTCTCTCTCTCTCTTGAGAACAAACTCATGAGACTTGCAATCACTCAGGACAATGCCTATCAAGGGTAAGTTTGGGTCGCCAATGGCCGAAGTGCAGAGATGGCAAGGGGGATGGGAGGGGGGAAATTTTTCGAGGACGACTTCTACCTGTTTAAGAGTTCTGTAAACACCAGATGCAAGCCTGCTCTAAAAGTCCCACAAACAAATGAAATAAGTCACGATTTTCATTTCTTCATTTGACATGAGAACCTACTGTTTCATCTTTTGATAATACATCCCAGATAAATACAGAACTCCATTGTATTCCCTAATCCATATAGGACTAGTGAAAGGAGAATAAAATAACTTAAGAGCATTTGATTGTTTGAAAGTTCATCAACCCCTCAATGAGTACTTTTTCCCAGAAAAAGCCTGGAACTTTGGCTCTTCACTCTTTGAGGGCTGCTCTTGTTTAGTCTCTTTTACAGGTTCCTGCAACATTGAGGAGAACATATAGTTCAGCAACCTTTTGTTTGGCTATTTATGTTTTTTAGAGCTGGTTAAGTATGAATGAGAAGACATAAGAATAAAAGTATACCTTTGGTGTATCTTTAGGAGTGCGGCTTACATTTGATCCAAACACAAGCTTTCCCTGAGCCTGACGATTGGTGCTTTGTGAACTAGATCCTGCAGAAGGCTTTGCATTACCATTGGCAACATTAGGTTGCTTGTCTTTGGATCGTGAGGGAGCAACTGATGGAGGCTGGTAATTCAAAGGTTTCCCGTCCAAGCGTCTCCCTGATCCAGTGAAAGGGCTGAATTTAGGTTCAGTTTCAGCTGGAGCCTCTTCAGCTGCAGGAACAAAAGACATTATTTGTCTTGCAGAATAAATAAAAATTTAAAAGAGTTGTATAATAAGAAATAGACCTTGTATTACTATGTAACTATTTTTTTTAAAGAATAATTTATTGCTATAGAGCATTCTTAAATACAAAAGATTCAACATCAAGTGCAGAAGTGCCTTCTCTGTATCTATCAAGTGATCATAAAAGATTGGACATGATGTAATTACTATCAAGTAAGAGAAACTCTAAAAACCAATAATAGGCAGAAACCCAATCAAGAATTCAAGATGATTTTTATCTGTCCCCTATAATATGTTGAATACCTCCTATATGTAAGACATGAGAAAAGAGAGAAACCACATTGCACATTCACTCCCAATTAAAGTGTAAAAGAAGCCACAACAGTAACAGAAAGACATGGTAAAGTAGAAAGAAAAATATTCACCTGGTGCCTTGCCTAGAGGAACAGGTGCAATAGGCTTTTCAGGTTCCTTGTAATCGAGGGGAGGTGCAAAGTCCACCTCACAGTCTGTCTCAATGATACTTATTGCATTAGCAGGTTTTGTTTCTATTATATCTATGTAATACTTCTTGTTGTTATATGCCACCATAATACTATCCCCAGAGGTTAAGCAAGAAAAGTTCCTTAATGTTGTCTCTAAGCTGCACGACAAAAGAAAGCAAAATCATATATGATAACATCTACCCCTGCATATGAAATAAACAAAACAGACATAGCAGCATGAATAACATCTTTATAGCTCAGAGAAACCATAAAATAATTAGGAAATAGCTTTATAGCTAGTTGATTGGATGATATGGAAGAGGAAATCAGCACTACGTGAATAGACCATGGACATATCACACTGTGGGAAACAAGGGGAGGACATCACAAGAACAGAACAATAAAGTAATATTTATTATAAAGTTGTTGCTTTGTCCTCCTTATAAGAGCCCCTCATTTTATCTCCTTTCTTCCATATAGAATCAACAGCGGGCTTCCTTGTTCACAGCAAGGACTGAATTAAGATGACAGCACCTATCATAGATGTGTACATTACATGACACATTACATTCATGAATACAGGAAGAAGGATTACAACCACATGAATCCCCTTCTTTGCCAAACAAGGACAACAATGACTCAAGAATCAAGATATACCACATCTAACACTAAATAAGAACAAATGACATAAAAATAACTAACTCACATAGCTTTTGGGTTTGAAATATCCAAAAAGTCCTTTGTGTGCGGTTGCAATTTGACATATGTTCCCTTTGGAAGAGTAACATTTTTCACTCGCACAGTATCCCCCTCTTGTAAGAGCATGTTCTCCATCATCTATATAGAAAGAATACAAAAAGAAAAGGCAAAAATTAAATGACCAGAAGACATCTCCGACAGCTAAACTTCCTTATAGCAAATTGCAGTACTAGTTCCAAGCCCAAAAAAAAATTTGAATGCCTACCCAGTAAGGCATATAGATCATGCCTTCTTCAGCAATGAACTCAAGAACACCACAATGAGAAACCCGCTCAGCAGAAGCATTCCGAAGCTCAAACAACATTGGATAATCAATATGTAAAGATGCTGCAAATTTATTATCAACATTAGCAATCTTAATTCGAGACCATGAGGAATAAAAACTGCATCAACTATGAGAAACATAATGCATAATAAGAGATCAAATTAGATGAACTAACCAAGGCGGTCCAAGGCTGAAGGAGGCATTATAACTGAAACAACAGAAGTTTAAAACAATCTCAAGAATAATACAAATAAAACTGAAATGCAATCACAAAATGTGGGATTAATTTGAAAAACTTACTTTTATCACCACTTTCAAGTTGTGGCTGCAAAATACATAAAATAATTGAGTTAAAACAACAGAAAACTTGAGAAACAGAAGAATATGAACTTCCAAAATATATGCAAGCACATGGATTTAGATCATATGTGCTGAGAGAGAGAGAGAGAGAGAGAGAGAGTAACAACTATTTCTAGAGAAAAAATAGTTCCAACTGTTTTCTCCTTAGGACAAAAAGTAATGAGCAAGTTAGTTGCCTTCCTAAAGATGAAACAGTTACAAATTAGATGTGCTACCCTTTTTCTTTTTTTTATTACTGTGCAACTGTTGTGTATAACTGTGATATGATTGGTCTACAAGGTCTCGAACCATGAAAATTTATCAACCTTAAACACAACTAATCAAAGGGTGCAATGGAAGCATGTATAAATCCGTCCAGTAATGATGAAAAATATCCCTACAAAAGGTGGGGCAAATAAAAGGCCTTCTGAGTGGAGAGTGAACTCTTTTGACTTTTGAGGACAACTAAGGATGACATCAGCATGAAATTCTCGTTAGCTCTATGATGAAAAATATCTCAACCATTTCTGAAGTTATTGCTAAAGCATATTAGTAGACTAGATCAATACTAGATGAAGAAATTCCAACCTTTTCAATAAATGAAGCCGGGTAACATCGATATGTCTGCTCAAACGATGTCCCGTGATACCCATATCCATCGAAAAACTGCAACATCACAAACCAGTAGGATTGGTCATAATTAATTACTACCCATCAAACAGCTGCAAATTTCACAAATAGAAGTGCATAATTATAAATTATACAAGATAGTGAACCAATTACAAATCTTAAATTCTTGTCCCTAGTCACTTACCAATTACAAATCATAACAGAACAAGAAAAACATACAATTCTCAATTGCAAATAAATTAGTCACAGAATACATTATCATCAAGCGATTAAACATTGACTGACGTCAATCAGCTCTAGCTCAAAGGAAATTTCCACTTCCCACACGAATGGCAGGTTCAAAACCTGCCCCCATATCTACTATAGGTGATGGGTTCAAAACCTACTGGGTGCGTGTATAAATTGCCATAATAAATATTAAACAATGAACAATTCTACCATAAACATACCATTTTCTACGACGTATAGATTGTCACGCAAGATAATAGAAACCGTCCAAAGCTCCCTACAAGAACAAGAAAAACCACATTGTTAACAAAAACCACACAATTCACCAAACTATCAAATAATCTCAGTATAAAAACAGATTGCCAAAGTTTATAACTTATCTAAGTTTTGATAAACACCATAATACATCAAAAACAAATGCAAATTTCAAATTAATGCCTCTATGTTTGTGAAGATGATATTTTTTTATAATTTAATTACAAAAAATAAAGGAATTATGAAATAAAAACACTAAAAAATATGAAATTTAAGACTCTGATTATTACACTTATACCATAATACATCAAAACAAATAAAAATTTCAATCTTTGATTTCTTATCCGTTAATGCCTCTACGTTTGTGAAGATGATAGTTTTTTTTTTAATTACCAAAAAAAAAAACACAAAAATATATGAAATTTAGCAAGCATTTTATCGAAGACTCTGATTATTAAAATTAATTTTTTTCCAAAAAATTAGGACCTTACAAAAACCAGCAAATCCAGTAAACTGAAGCTAATACGAGTACAAAAAATTCAGTAACAATTTCTTTTCTTTTCATGAAATTTTATCGCAGGCAAGCAGATGATGAATCAGAATGTAAATTTCCTAAACTTTCTGTCCAGGAAAACAAGATTAGATTGGAAAAAAAAAATTAAAAATTATATAAAATAAAAAAATTAATTAGATCTAAATGTAAATTTGATATGAATGATAAAAACACAGTGAATTGCAAGATATATAAATGGCGGCGCGAATCGAAATTACCGAGGAGAGAGAAGAGAGAGGAGAGAGAAAGCACTGTTGGTTTGCTCGGAGAAGACGAAAACGGTGAGAATTGTAGAGAGTGGAACTTGAGGGAAAAAAAAAAAAAGACTGATTGCGTGAAGTGTGAGTGAATGGAATATAGAATAGGAAAAGAGGGAAATAGCCTAAAGTTGCGATCCGGGGCGGTTTATGGACGCCACGTTGCTATCTGCCAGGTGTGTTTCATCATTTCTATGGGCTTGGGTTGGGCCTTCTCATATATCTGAAAATTATAGATTTTTGGGTTGTGTAGGCTAAGTTCATGAGTTGGGCCTGTTCATTTGGGCCAAATAAGTACATGGGCCTAATTTTTTATGGTTGATTATGTAGTGTTGTTCATTAGTTGAATAGAGAATTTAATAATAAGCAACCAAAAAAAAAAAAAAAAAAAGAGGAAATTTGGCTTTAGACATGTAAGATTTTTTTTTTTTTTTAATAGCAAAATGACGTGTAAGATTTGCTTATCAGTTGCACCACAGCTTGGTTAAACAGAATCCCTCTCACTCCAAAAGATTGGAAACTCAAAATTGAGATTTAAAAAATTATTATAGAAAATGGCATGGAATATTCTGCCTATTAAAGAGTCTTGAGCAGACATTGGCACAAGTTTAGCTTAAGTCCAGTGCTCGAGAGTAGTGGGCATATAACATGGGCAAGACACATGTCTAACAATGATCACATGTTAGTCTTGTATCCCGTTTAATGCATTGGAACACTAGACAGAAGCCTTGCCTTACTAGAACATGGAAGATGATATCCGTCTCTTACCAATTTTGCCCTACATTTGAGAAAAAATTTTGTCTCAAGCAACAAAAGATTCGGTGTTAAGTGTTAACATTACTGTATTCAGAAAAATTTATGGAAAAAAGATAGAAGGGAAGAATGGATATATATTTACTTTGTTTGCATCAATAGTGTGTGATAATTATTTGGTTGTGCAGGCATCAATCAACATTTAAACCTTAAAGGTTTACTGCAATATGTTGTTTTTTTGGGTGATGCTCTCAATGTTGTTTAATGCATTAAATGAGAGGTGCAAGTCAAGGGCTGGTTACAGATAGGAAAGGGTTGTTGGATAGTTTCATGTGTGTTAGGACATTGTCCCTGTTCATAGGTCTGTTCATTTCTTCGTCTACAGTTTGATCATTGTCTTTTGTTTTAGTTTCTAGTTAGTAATAAACACACCATATGATAGAGGACTTTATGGTGGTTCTATGCTCAAATCATAGCAAAACTTGATTCTGTTCAGGTCACATGTATAATTGTACTATGAAGCCATGATTGAGAGAGTACTAAAGTAGGTTCAGATGTCCAAACACATGAAATGGCCACATGGGCTCAACCTCTTCTTCTTTCTTTCTTCATTTTTTATTCTTATCTCAAGCTACATAGGCTCAACTCAGAGTCCATTGAATAAAATCAATCCACAACTGAGAGGTACTCTAGATCACACGGCTTAAAGCCCTTTTAGACAAAGGGAAAATTGTGTCAAGGCATTACACATAGTGAACCGCCCATATAACTTTTAACAAAAGTTTAACCCAATTCCACCATATGATAAAAATGATTTAGACAAATGCATGATAGAATCATAGAATAGAATCATGACAACACAAAAGATCACTAATATTTGTCTGGCCAATGTAGTGTTTCTTTCACAATAGCTGCAAAATGAATAGACAACTGCTATACGTAGCAGCTGCACCACAACTAGAAATCATTAGCATCTTATTCTTTGGCCAATCTTCACAATGGATTGTGCTCTTCTATGCTAGGAAAAGAACACTAGTTTATACTCAAAAGTGAATTTCATCATGATTAATTCGTAAATCTATTGAAATGAAAAGTGCAACATCACAGCCATGGTTACACTCTACTACAATTACAGAAAAAGCTGAAGTTTTATTGTGAAAAGTGAACATATCATCACTGAAAATTTACTTGTAAAAAAACAAAATATAGTGAGATCATGCTTGATCAATATGAGGTTCGTACATGTACACCATGTAATGTTTTTCCATGGGACTTGTGATTAGAGGAGTCTCTACAGAATGCTATCATAACATCATCTACATTGTTTCCTCTCAATTGAACAATCCCACTAGAGTAAGTAACATCTGCAATTTGTCTTTTCATGTAAATGAGTATCACACATCAGAGAGAGAAGTGTTTCCTCTCTTTTTTTTCTTTTTTTCTTTTTAAATTCTTTGGGATGGATGATTTATTAATCATTTATATGATGGGCAAAACTTAGACACAATTTCTTAAGTGTCGTACTTAAAGTTTCTTAATTAAATTCAACCACACAACTATGAACCACAAAAAATGTTATCTTTTGCCAAGAGAACTACATTCAACTATGTGATTCATTGATGAATACAACCACTTGGTTGAATTACTCAAAACAAAAAATATGCACGTGTCTAAATTTGATTAAGGAACTTAAAATACATGGCAGCATCTAAGGAATTATACTTAAATTTTATTTTATTTGAATATAAATATCAAGGATAGCCTCTTCTTTGAGGCAGACCATCCACAAATATAGGCAAAAGTAGATGGTAGAGTTAAAATTATAAAGCATGCGTCATGATCATAGGATTGAGACAATTATCTTCAATTGCTCAAGATCTATCTGATGAAAAAAAAGAAAAAAAAAAGAGGTCAATTTGTAATGCACAAGTCCACCTTGCCATCCAAATCACAACTCAGCAGTAATAAAGAATAACAGGAAAAAGACTCTTGTGAAAAGAATCTGGGTTGTGTTGAACATTACATAAGTGTACTGGAAAGTAAGGTAAGGAATCATGAATATAGTTAAATCCTGCTGAGAATCATTAATATTTGGCTGAATCTTCAGCCTTGGATATGCCATGTTATATAAAAAGGGTATGGGTTACTGTTCCTTAAAGCAGATTTGTCTTCCTAGATGTAACAATCTACTAAAAAAGACGTAAAATTATTGTATCTTTGTGTTTAAATTGCTAACTTTTTCCTCCTCAAAAGTAAATGTGCTGCTAGTATATTCTAGCAGCAAAATAATTCATATTCCGAATATCTTGTGAAGTAAGAAAATTCCAATTCAATTTCAATTGGATAGCCGACTAAAAAGGGGGGTGTGAATTATTGTATCTTTTTGTTTAAATTCCTATCCCTTTTATAGAGAAACATGCTGCTAGGATATTCCAACAGAAAAAATAATTCATATTCTAAATATCAAAAGAAATTAGAAAAATCCAGTTCGCTTTGATCTTTTTAGCATACTAGACTATCTAAGTGAATAGGATTTATGTGTTCACTCAAGTGCCTCATGATATCAGTTCAATCTTTGGCCATATATTATGTGCAAAAAGGAAATTAATCTAAGAGAATGTAATTCGGTTGCTCATTCGGCTTCTTAATTCTCCCTCTTTTTTAATAAACTTAGTCTTTCAGAAGTCTTAAGGACTGCTTATGAGGTCGACTGTAGTTCTTGCTTTCCAATTTGAATAAAATTGAAGATTATAAAATAAAATTTAAAAAAAAAAAAAAAGGGAAATTCATCTGATACAACTAATAAAACTACACTGCACCAACAGCTATGAACTGCTCTATTCAGTTGTGAAAAATTATGTCTCTCTAACATTAGGTCCACACAAATTAAACACAAACAACTTCGTTTTCTCTTCTGCCTAAAAAAAAAAAACAAAGATTGGCATTGAATTGTAACTAACAATTTCCCAGTACTCTTTATCAGAAATATACTATCCCTTTAATGCATTGTACCCATTTGTTAAAGTTGGACTTGCATATTCCACACTAAGCCATTGCCTCAAGATGAGGCAACAATAAGTCCTTTATGCCTTCGTAGCAATTACGGAGGGTATTATCAAAGTCAGAGCTACAGTTTGTATAATCTGTACCTATTGGAGGACATGAATACCGTGTCCGTGTGAACCTCGACTTTATTCCACAAAGGCTTTCACTAGCATATTCCCAAGAATTCAAACACCAAAATCACCCCAAATATCCAATCAAGTTGCAACCTGTAAACACATCCACAATACGAAGTATCAAAACAATTGAACTGTTTTTTTAGAATCCCACCTTCCCCCAAATTCTTTCTTAAAAAAACAAATGATTAAAGCATATCAATTTGAGAAGTGATATATTGATATGTTCACATCAAATCCTAAATAACAGGTTATTTCTGGCTGTTATTAATGAGCAAAAAAATAATTTAAGTGATGAGTTTAAATTAAACCTCATAATAATTTACTATTTAGGATTCATTGTGAAAATATTATTATTATAGTCGTAGACTTGTAGTAACTCGCTGAGTCTTGTATCCCAATAAAACGATTTTTTAAGGCTAAGTACATGCTCACATGGTTGCTTCATGGCATTTTCCTTTCTCTTCTGTAACGCAGTTGCAAAATTTGAAATTCCAATCACAACATTTGAGTGTCTCACAAGTCACAAAACACTAGTCCCTACATCTTTTATCCCCATGATTTTAGCACCGCATCCAATATTGACCACAACAATGTCTTGAGGCCTACACGGAAAGCCCACGAAATTGTGGTCAACAAACTCACCACCACTTGACTTCCTCAAGCCCCACCCCACCCAACCAAAAGAAAAAAAGGATCTCTACCACTTGAAAAACCCAAAAAAAACCTCACTGAACATCTTGATCCTTCACAATTTTAAAGTGCATGAAAAGGCAAACCATCTATTTCAATTAATTGTGTGTTTAGATACCAATAAAAAATTAAAATTATTTTACTATTCAACTTATTTTTACTACTATTTACAAGTCTCACTATACTTTTTGGTACTATCTCGTTATATTATTTCAACTAACTTTTACCTTAATCTACAGCACTTTTAGTAATAAGTTTTCAGTTTCAACTAAGGGTCCATTTGGATACAACTTATTTTGCTGAAAACTGAAAACACTGTAACAAAATAATTTTTAAATGTGTGAAAAATTACTGTTCACTCTTTTTTACTATTCATATGCCTTGGTGCACTGTTCATGTCATGAATAGTGCACCAGGTGCTGATAAAAAAAAAAAAAAAAAAAGCGTACAAACAAACGCAAAAACGTGGATCCAAACTCCACCTAAATAAGGTGTATCCAAACCGAACTTAAAAAAACCAGTCAACCACAACCCCCACTATACTAAGAATAACATCTACTACTGTTGCTTTTTTAATAAGGGTCCGGTTAATGTGTGCCCTTAGGACACACATTAAACCATTTATTTTTGAAAACATTTTCTCTGAAATTGAAAAAATTGTCAATACTTTTTCAATTCTCGAGATTTTTCTTTTTCAAAAATAGTTAATTATTGTATGCCCTTGGAACCCACGTTAACAAAATCCTTTTAATAATAATCACATAGCCTCCAGTCCACAACCTTCGAGTCTTCGACAAATGATTACAATATTATAATCTTGTTCACATCCAATTACTAATGTAGTCAATTCAGGTCAGAGTGAGATGCAAAATTGGTGACTAAAACAAAAAATTACTATAAAAGCAAACCAGCCAGACCCCACAAAACCATGATTTTCAGAATCTCGTGTTCTGACCCCTTCTTCCCACAAGAGACAGACCCCATTCCCCAATTTTCTTTTTTGGCTCAAGAAAAAGACCCTACACCGTATCACAAAGAGAATAAAGAACCAGTAACATGCAATTCTGGCCCAAAAGTCATCATCACAGCAAATGTAAAACAGAAGTGAAAAAACAATTAGTCTTAGTAAAAGAGACATTAAATTTAGAGAGGGAATAAAGATCCCGAATTTACAAAAGGGTGGATTCGGCTCCCATTCTCTCATAATAGCCACTAAAACCACAAAGGATCAATCTACTGTTTTGTTTTACATCCTTCGCTCTTCATGAAAATTTAAACAACAAAAACTAAAAATTAAAAAAAAAAAGAAAAAAAGAAAAAAAAGTTGAATTCAATTCAAGCATAGCAATAGGACCACTCATCCTCACCAGCAGTAGTAGCTGAATCAGCAGCTGCATTGTACTCATCATCTTCATTGCAATAGTAAAACCCATTGTTGTTCATAGTAGCAGCAGTCAAGCTGCAAGAAGAAGAGGCTGCTGTATTCGCCACCAAGTAAGGCATGTTGCGAAATGACTTGGCAAGGCTATTAGCCAAAGCACTCATTCCAATTCCATTTCCATTGTCATTGCAACATTCCTCAGCGCGGTGCTTGAGTGTCTCGAACATGAGTTCAGGCTCGTGCTGCATCACCCGGAGAACATCCCCGCACGACGGCCCCGGGACGGCCCGGGTCACCGCGAAGCTGTGCGGGCCGTCGCTCTGCGACACCCGAACCACGCTCGGGCCGCCGAACAAGTTGTGGAGTCCGCCTAGTGCCTCCTCATAAGCCCCACCCAAGAACATTCCTAAATAGTACTTTCCGGTACCGGTACCGCCATCGCCTTCGAGCTCATGTAGCGGCAAGCTCGACTCGCCGCCGATGAACTTGTCAATCTTGCCATCACTGTCACATGTCAAATCAGATAGAATTCCCTTAACGCTTGGTTTCTGCTCCAAACGGTGGATTGGAACTATTGGGAAAAGCTGGCCAATGCCCCAGAAATCAGGAATGGAGGTGAACACTGAGAGATTCACATGGTATGTACGGACTGGATCGGGGGCTCCGATTGATTTTGATATGACATCGCAGAGTCCATCAACGGCTGCCAGCTGTTCGATCCCCAAGGAGCCTTCTTTGAACTGATCAACGTAGCGTTGCTTCAACTGATCGGCGTAGATCAAACAGGTCTCCGAGTCGCCTCTGATCGCCGCCGAACACAAGTTCATGTAATCGGCGTGAGCTTCGTCGGGGAGTGAGTCGACGAAGTACTGAAACCCTACCGAGGACATGTTTGGAGATTCGTACACGCTTGCTGAAACGGCTTCGAATATGAGCACCGAGTGGTGAGAGACAATGGCTCGGCCGCTTTCGCTGCAAATGATAGGGTGCTTGATGGACCTCCGGTCACAGACGAAGCGAATTGCTTGGACCACCGCCGCGGCGTATTCTCCGAGAGTGTAACCGACGGAGATATCCGACTCGGTTGATTTGGATCCATCGTAATCGATTCCGAGACCGCCTCCAATGTCGAGGACTCGCATTTGAGCACCGAGTCGGACTAGCTCACAGTAGATCTGAGCGGCTTCGCCGACTCCATCGGCGAGCAACGCCGTTGACGGAATCTGAGAGCCGATATGGAAATGCAGCAATTGGAGACAGTCAATCATACCAGCTTGTTCAAGCTTCTTCACCACGCGAAGAATCTGAGTCGTTGTTAACCCGAATTTTCCTTTCTCACCTGAGGTTGACCCGAAATGGCCGGAATGCTTGGTCCTCAGCTTTGCTCTCACACCAATTATGGGTTTCACAGAGAGCCTCTTGCTCAAATCAACCACCAAATCGAGCTCCTCCTCTTGCTCAAGCACAATCACAGTGTTCAAAGCGAGCTTCCTCGCCACCAAAGCGAGCGAAATGTACTCAGCGTCCTTGAATCCATTGCAAACCAGAAGAGCCTCAGGGTTACCTTTGCACAAACAGCTCATCGCCAAGAGGAGCTCCGGTTTGGACCCGGCCTCCAACCCGAACCGAAATGGCGACCCGAATTTCACAATATCCTCCACAACGAACCGGTCCTGGTTACATTTCACCGGGTACACACCTTGGTAATGAGCCTCATAGCCCTGAGACTGGACCGCGTAGTCGAAAGCCGCCTGAAGCGACTCGAGCCGGTTCTTCAACACGTCGGGCAACCGAACAATCAAAGGAAGCTGCAACCCGAGCCCGCCCGAGGATTTCGGATCCGAGACCTTCTTCACGATCTTCAGCAAATCGATCTCCTGGTGCGGCAGTGTGGAAGCACCGTGGGGACGAACAGAGATGTTACCGGATCCATTCACCGCGAAATACGGAGCGCCCCAACCGTCAACCTTGTAGAGCTCGGAAGAACAAGTGGGCGACCAATGACACGCCTCCACGTGGCTCGTCGGCGGCGGGATCAGCAATCCGGTTAAAGAACCCGGCCCGGCAGCGGCGGTAGCGTAGGCAGGAGGAAAATTAGCTGCAGCAGGGTCTACGCAACACGCCATGGCCGGCATCTAGATTTCTTCTTCTCTGTTTGGAATTTTGAATTCTTTAAAAAAAAAAAAGAAAAAAAAAAGAATTTTTTTTTTTTAGTCTGTGTTTGGTTAGGGTAACAAAAAATGGGTTTTTTGTGAATGGTTTGTGAAAGTGGGGGCTTTAAAACCCGCCGAGGCCGAGGCCCCGGCTACCCCCCCAAAAGGAAGCAGTAAGAGATCTATTGAGAACCGGAGAGACCCCTACGCGTAACCCTACAAGGCTTGGAAATCCCCACGCCTATACCTCAGAAGGATATTGATCGAACGGCCGGAATTGGTTTGGTCCGTGATGATCGAGGCGGGGAACAAGATCAAACGGTTTGTACTGACCCAACCATGCAGATCTGAGGGGTGGAGGAAAAGGTTTTCTAGGGTTAGAGGGAAAGAGTGTGAGAGAATTAGACGGAAAATGTTTTCTGAGTGAAAGAATTGGTGTTTGTTGCAAAGGAGACGTAAACGGAGGATGGGAAGGCGAGAATTGCATGAAAGGAGGAGTCGTTATTTATAGCCTGGTGGAGATGGGCTTTTGTGGGCCCTCGTATTTTGGGCCTGAATAAATATCTTATTTCTTTTTCAATTTCTCGTTTTCTAAGAGAAAAAAAAAAAAATTTGGGGAGTCTGGAGATTTCGATCGGTAAAGACTAATCAGCGTCGAGTTGCCGCGTGTGCTTATAGGGGTTTTTCTTTTTTTTCTTTTTTTGTGGGACCGTTTATCTCGCTTTGTTTTTGTTTCTCTCTCTCGAGGCTTCTCTTCTGATTCTTCTCACTCAGATTCGTTTTCGCGAGAAATTTGGGAGGCGCGAGATTTTGATTTTTAGGAAACCAACACGAAGTTTCCTATGCGATGGTGATTTGCTTTGACGGCCGTGATTTTGCCACGCCAAAATTCATTACTTGCAGCTTTTGTACCTGATTTCTTTCTTTCCTTGTTTTTTAATTTTGGTATGTTTTTTCAGGACAGGTGTGCAATTAGGAGGTCACGTGGAAGTCGCGTGGTATGTATGGCTCAACTAGGCAGGGGGGACCTGAATGAGTGGATTAGCTTGGCTGGAGTTCACACACACAGTTCGCAAATGTCAAAAATGCACTTCCATTCTTTTTTTCTTTTTTGTTTAAACCTTTTCCAACCTTTTATTTTATCCCTTTTTTTAACAATAAATGGATAGCTCCCCGCAAAGAAATACTTTCAAGAAGCAAAAATAGTGGAAACAATAAAATAACCAATTTCATTTTTGTTTTGTTTTTATGGGTAAATAAGAGGTGTTCTAGCCTTTAGTCAAATTATTTCATTCCTTACCCACTAAACGCCCTAAAAACCCAATGAAACAGTATTGTTGCGGATTGAATATTGATTGGACTTTTTCTTTTTTACTTCAAATTTCAACCAAGAACGTTGTTTAATCAATGAAAGATGTTACGCCTACAATATCTTCACAACAAATCAAAAGTTGTTAGTTATTGGTTATAACTTGAATCTACTACTGAAATTATTTTTTTGTCCCACCAATATCGACCTGTAACAACTTACCACTTAGAATTTGTTGTAAATTGTTATGAAAATGTTATAAACATAACATTTCTCTTAATTACTTAGTTTTTGACGTAAGTAAGATTCAAATATTTTAAATTTTTTATTATTCGGCTAAGAGACTTTATTAGTTTAGACTTACATTAAAAGGGTTTTTATCTCAATAAAGTCTTTCTATCAATATAGTAAGACAGTACAAATTGATAGGAACTTACCAGACTCAATTTATTGCATCCATATACATACCAAATTAGTGATGATAATGAAGTAAACTCATTCAATTTCACCACCCTTCCTTACATGGTAACATGGTTATGTTTCCCTAAAGGATAAGGATGACATGGTTCAAACTGTTCAGAAATTCGAAAGTGGTGCCAAAACATCTAATTAATGGGAGTTCCAAAAAGGGTCACAAATTTTATTTTGTAACTAGTCGATAACTAGTGCATTAGCATCCGAAAGTTTAACAATTTTTTTTTTCTTTTTTCTAAATAGGGAATTTTATAATCATGGTAGTAAATAGTAATCAATAAGCATATTTTATGATTATATTTTTATATAGAACTATATATTGATTAAATTCTACTATTTAAAGAAAACTTAAGTTATTAATATTTTAATGGAGTGTTTATATATAGAATATAATTTAAAATCATTTAAAAATAAATAAAATTATGACGTGTAAAATTATGATGCCTTAAAAGTCAAAAAGTTTAGGTGGAAAAAAGAAAATTCTTAAGTAGTCTCGGAGTATAGTAAAATGGTACTCCCTCTTCTCATATACATAGTAGACCTCGCCATGAATTTAATGAGCGGACCCCGCCATGAAAGTGAGAGAATGAAGTATCATTTTCCGTGCTCCGGGAATACTTAAGAATCACTCATGGAAAAATATTACGAAGTCAAAGTCAAATGTGTTTGGTTTTATATAGAAGTTTATAGATTTTGGATTGTAAATGTTGTCCAACCAAAGATAAACCTATGAATTTAGTTATCTTGTTTGTGCAAGCCAGCTACAAATTATCTTTTAAGAGTTGTAACTTTAGTGTTTCATTTATGTTTTAAATTAATTTATAAGCTAAAATACAAAATTCATTTTCTAAGTTTCTCCAGAATTCATTTCAATAATCTAACTTTGTTTTTGTTCATTATTTTTAGATTTTGTTTCTTCCTTATACCACGATCTTCCAAAAATTTTAAGTTAATTTTACTTAGAATTCTCAAAATCTTGACTATAAATAAATGAGTTGTTTCGATTTTGTAAGATCATTAACATTTAGATAAATATTTATTACTATTATTTTTTAACTTATTGGTGATTGGGCAAAATCTAAACTATTCATTAAATCATTAATCATTAATCATCAAAACTTTAAAAAATATCTAGAAGTCTAGAAAAGAAAAGTCGTGTAGTCGTGTTAACTTGGTTTATGTGAGAAAAATTCATGCATGTGCTATTGATACTGTCAAACGATAGGAACTGTTTATGCATCAGCATGTGTGTATTTGGTAAAAAAAATGTGCCTCGGTCTCAGCGAAAACATGTGATGCATTGATTTAGTACAAATTGAACATAAACACAAATTCAAATGGGTAAAATTAATTGAACATAAAATGTTTACAATATAGATAATTTTGATAAGGGTTTGTGCAATCCATATTTTTCAATCTTGAGTTTTTACTGTACAGTAATGGTCAAAACTATAAAATTTAGTGAAAGTTGCATAAAAATACCTAGAATTTATACTTTATTTTAGATTAGATCTCAGATTTTTTTTTATTAATTAAATTCCCAAATTTATGAAACCATTTCAATTTGAAGTCCCTAACCATCTTTGTTATTCATGTTCTTCTCAATAAATAATATTTGTTATTCACGTAGGTTATTTTGGGATGTAATTTTTTTTTGAGAAGACTGAAAAACTGCTCATAAGACTTTATGTTACACCATGATATTCAATTTTGATTTCCTAACAATCACTTGCTCAATCTAAGCATAACGTTACTGTTCTAAATAGAGATTTTTAATATATGTCAAATTAATTTATGAAAAATGACCTTGGTGAAACGTTGAGTATGATCAATGGTTTCTCTCTATTCTCTATTATAAGACTGTCGAAAATAAGTTCAACTGATAAAATCTCTGATGGTTAAATAAAAGATCTGGGGTTCAAGCTCCACCTACACTAGAAATCGATTGATGTCTTGGTCTGATAATAAAAAGCTATCATTAAGAGCGGACGCCATAAATTTAAACTCTCTCAAAAAAAAAAAAAATGACCGTCGAAAATGATGAAAATAAACAACAATGATGGATATAGGCTTGAAATTGGAACAATTTTATAAATTTGGGAGTTTTATTATTAAAATTAAAAACTTTGAATCTAATCTAAAACTTGGATTAAACTTTGGGTCTTTTGATCTAATCCCCCCCCCCCCCCCAAAAAATTATATAAATCCAAGCTAGTAAATGTTTTTTTTTTTTTTTTTGAGAAGCACTAGTAAATGTTAATTCAATTATACATATCATATCTATGCATTGAAAAATAATAGATAAACTTGCTAATGTCAATCTTCTAGTTAGGAACTTAGGATAAGCTCAAGGATAGAGGGAGACTTGGACTAGGGGGCAATGCACCCCCCCCCCCTCCCTTTTTTTTTTTTAATTAATATATACATAGGCACTCATTTTAGCAATTTTGTTCTATAAAATCACACTTTGCCCCCCTTAACATTATTATTGATTCTTTTAAGTGTACTACTCTAGCCACAAACTTTTCTATAACATTTTTACAAACTGTTGAGGTACTAAAATTTTATTGGTTTGCATCTGGGCCCATCACTTACATCACATTTTTACTGACTAATAACCACTCACCACATTAATAATTTGTAAAAAAGTTTGTAATTCTAGCATTTTCCTCTTTTTAAAGGCCAGATCTAAAATTTAAAGCAAAATAAACAAGCCCAAAAAAATTATTCAACAACAAAAATTACCAATAGTAAAACTAAAAACAATTAAACTCAATTAACCAATTTTACCCAAAACAAGCAACCTGACCCTTTAAAAAATTTTAAACAAAATAATTTTGTCTATACCTAGATGCACACATAAAAAACACAAAAAAAAAAAAAAAAAAAAAAAATCCCATTAGCTGTTATGCAACCAAGCTGGAAGCTAGAGTCGCCGCATGCAACTAACTGCAAAGTTGCCCTTGACTTCAAATCCTAGCTCCATCCCTGGATAAGCTTATTTTCATTGGTATGTTTCGTTACTCTAAGAAAAATGTATGTAAATCAAATAAACTTTTTAATAATATACTATAAATTTATGATCATCCCTCACGTAAAGAATAATAATAATAATAATAAAAGTTGAAAAAAAGATGACTATTGTCTTCTCCAGATTGTGTGACTGACTGACTCAAAGCAACAAATTTTATTTTAAAAAAATTGCGAAAGTGGTGACAGCATAATGTGCCCTTAATTTAAAGTCCATTTCGGCTTACCGAAAGTCAGTCTTTTTACTGTTTTTTCTTCAAACTTTACAAAAAAACAAATATACTTTATGTTTGGTTTTTTTTTTTTTTGAGAATGTTATGTTTGGTAAATAAGAAAAAGAGAAAGAAAGCGTAGAATTTTGGTAGACTAATAAAACATAGTTAATTTAAATAATAATTAATTAATAAGAAAGCAAGAAAATGAGAGGACATTGAAAGCGGTGAACCGGTAAAAGTAAAACCCAAAAACCCATAATGCCTTCCTTAGCTATAACCTCCTCCTCCTTCTTCATCTTTCTTTTTCTTTTTCTTTTTTCTTTTTTTAATTTTATAAAAGTTATACTCTAGTTTAATCTAAGTGTATATGTGTGTAAACTTCTCTCTTAGATACTTGAACCTCGACCTTTACTTCCCACACTCAACAAACACTTATACATGTAAAGCGATCATGGCACAGAAGGTACGCGATGGTACTTAACTATAACCTTATCTCCAAGAGAATCTGGAAAATATATATAATTTGACGCTTCTGACGGGTCCCTTAAGCTATATGGTATTTTTCTTCACGCGGGTCAGACACGTACGCGTTATTTGGATAGACATAGAGACATTATAAAAAGAGCAAAAACAAAAGCAAAAAAACAATGACTCAGTTAAGGTAATAATAAGTGGGAGATCTCTGAGTTAGATTTTTTTTGTAGTTTTAGACTTTTTGAAGTGTAAAACTCACGGGTGGGTGTATCTGAGCCAGGTTTGATTCATTCATTCAGTCAGCAACACATGCATGGATGGTCCGTCAAAATTTGCGTTCCACAACAACGCCAGGGCTTGCGTAGCATTGTGCTTCATCAAACTTACAATTCTAACCTTTATCTTTATTTTTGAGTTTTTCCCAATACACACAGCTTGAGACTTTCAACGACCATGGGGGCTCTACAAAGTACAAATCAAATCCTGAGGCTAGAACATGCACTACTTGATTAACGGGTTGAAGTGAATGGACCTCATTGACCCTGTGAATTATTGTGGTGCTAACTGCTAACCCATAGGAATCTAATTCCACCCCATGTTTTTTACTCCACTACACCAAATGCCATGCAACTAATTCTAGAATACCATTATATTTGTAAAAACATTGTGTCACTAAATTAAACTAATTGTTTACTCTATTCAATTTTTTAATAAAAAAAAAGAAGGAAAGATCGTGAGATTACTTCCTTTCAGACAAAATAAGCCCTCCACAGAGTATGACCCTACAACCTAAGTGCTAAGAGCACTCGCATTGAGGGTTGTAAACACCCCTCAGTTGCTATTTTACAACCCAATCCACTAAAATGATGCAACATCCTAGTTGTTATAGCTAAAATAATATACCGACTTGCTACAGGTTTGTATCAATACCAACTTACTGTAGCCCCGTTGTTAAAAGTTTTATATAATTGTTTATTCTCAAAAGTAATTTCTCTCTCTTCTTTTGATAAAAAAATATTCTCTCTCTCTCTCCAACCTTTATATTATATTATTATTTGATGCAGTAGTATATACTATTTTAATGGGTTGGATGTAAAAATAGAAATTATGTGAGTTGTAAAATGTGATGGTAAAATAAATAAAGTAAATTTTGAGGATATAAAATAGATGTTTTTGCATCCCGGATACTAGTGCTCTATTCAACTTATTGTTTACTTTATTCAATTTTTCAATTAAAAACAAAGTAAGATCGTGTGATTAGCCACTTCCTATCAGACAAGATAAGCCCTCCACAAGGTATGACCCTGCCACCTAGGTGCTAATGGTAACTTAAACTCAAGTGCGTGTAATGAGGAGGGTGAATATTAAACCCCCATGGCCCCACCCAAGGTTTGTTAAAAATTATACTATATCTTCTTTGGACACCATTATTTTTAAAATTATCACTATTGTTATCACTACCTTGACAAGATGTTAGCTTAAACCTTAGACGGTGGAAAATAATAATTCGAATTGGTGTTACACAATATATATATATATATATATATATATATGCACATATGATCGATCTTAATTCATTTGTGAAGAATCATAACTAACCACAAATGTTTCTCAAAAAAAATAAATAAATAACTAACCACAAATTGTTGATATAAGATTTCATTATTATAATAAGTGTTCACTTTGATGAGCTTAATTTCAAAAAGTTTATTTTACTTATTTTGTTTATTATGTACAAATATAATTACATTTTTTTTTTATATAAAAAATACAAGACTTTTAAATTTTTAGTCTAAGAAATAAGGTTGTTCAAATGAACTCCACAGTCTATAGTATCAACCCAATAATTATATAGAGATTAAATTCAATAAAGAAGTGGTGTAAAACCCAAATTTTACCTTTTTAATCTCAACATGTCACATCATCATATTACATATTAAATAATAGGCACGATTACATTCAATCAATTCTAATACCCATTTGAAAATCTTACTTTACTGTGAGTTTATTGAGATGTTATTATGTGTAGTAGCATGTATTGAGTTTTAAATAAAAAAACTGATGTGACAATCTCTTATTAGATAACGTAAAACTTGAATTTTATACCACATCTTTACTAAATTCAAACTCATAATAATAATTAAAAAAAAAAAAAACATCTTAGGGGTTAAAGGACAATATAATACTACAAATAGTTGGGACTTTCACAGAAATTGGTGCATGTGAAGACTAGGTAGACCATTGTTGGCTTGTTGCATGTGCAGAAGGACTATATAGACTAGTGGCTGAGATATATATACTTCTTTTACCCGGAACTCCTAATTGTTGACCATTTGACTTTGATGACTTGCCCACAATTTGGTTCGCTTTTCTTTTCTTCTCTTTTATTTTATTTTTGTTTCCCCTTCATCGATGTTGATTTCTAATGAGTGTGACCCAAACCCAAGATTTTTAAACGTGAATAATGATTGGTTACAGCTTACAAGTAAGCTAAAACTCGAGCTTTTGGCAAGCACTGACGTCTAAATTCTCCCGCCGAAAGCCTAGTATTCCGGAAATGACCCAATCAACCCAGATAATTATCTTAAAACCATGGGCATTCTTGCCATTTTCTTCTGTTGCAATGCACGACCTTCTCCCAACTCCCAAGTTTGAATTGAATTTTGCTATCACGTGTGTGGTTTTATTATCTACTGCAATTGATAAACAATTTTGTCTTCAAATAATAATTTAGAATTGAATTTTTGTCTATAACCAAAAAAAAAAAAAAAAAAGAGTTTTGTTTGCAAATTTTTTTAACTTGCTTTTTATATACAATTCGTATTTTAAAATATTGAATGATTCTTCTCACTCTTCAGTTTCAACTTTTACGTACTGAAATCTAAATGAAGAAAAAAAAAAGTCTTGACTTTTTGTTAAGTTTGGTGGTGTGCCCTAACACACACACGTCTTTTATTAAGTGTGGTGCCGTGTGTTAATAAAAAAAAATAGTTTGGTGGTGTCTCCCACAGTCCCATTTATGTGAATTTTCAAATAATTTTTTTTTAGAACACAAATTTCAAACCACTTTATTTGCTTATTGGTTACGTGAGAAAAAGTTCACAATTTTTTCTTTTATCTTATCTTATTATCATCATCAACTAAGTATATTAACAGCCTATTATTATTATTATTATTATTATTATTATTGAGTTGATGATGTTAACCTATAAAATGATCTAAATTTTTGATTTTAAATATATTAAGTTAATATGAATTTTGACTAATGAACATATAAATTATTAAATAAATATTTATATCTATTTATCAATAAATAAATAAATATATATATGTAGTTTTGAAATAGTACACCGGTATTAACCATACTAATTTTGTTTCCCAAATTAAACTGTTCCCTAATTGAATCCTCATTTTTTTTTTTTAAATGGATCTTAATTTTGAATATGTTAAATTAAACACACCTTTTGTGCTTAGATATTTTGTTAACAACTTGTAGTTATGAGTAATGTCGGCAAGGGAGGAAAACTATATATGCTTGTCTCACCAAGACAAGCTCACACTAAATCAAGCTTTACTTAACTTCTTGAAATAATTATGCATTCCTATTAAAACAGTTTTCAAATCGATAGTGATTTGTGAAGATGACGCTAGTAACAGTTTTAAAGGGAAAGTGGTTTGATTATGCCTCAATTGAGAGAACTTTTTCAAATCGATAGTGATTTGTGAAGATGATGCTAGTAACTATTTTCAATGGAAAGCAAATGACTAAATTGTGTCTAGGATTCTAGGCTATCAAATATCATTAACTAAATTATGAAAGAAATTCAAAGATATTAGGTTTTAGGAAGCTAGGTAATCCAATTATGCTAAGTCACAATGGAAGCAACACAAATTATGAGCTTATATCAAATTGAATGAATCTTGCTATTAACAAGTTATGAGGAAACTACTTAGTATCCGTTTGGATGTTGTTGAAATGAAATGAATTGTGCATCTGCATTTTGATATGTGGGTCTCGTGCATTGTTCACGGGACTCGCAAGTATTTTTTCCAGCAAAAACAACTTTAAAACTAGGTCTCACGGTACTATTTACATATTTAAAAATTATTTTACTACAGTGTTTTCAGATTTCAGTTTTCAGTAATAAACGATATCCAAACAAACCCTTACTAGCATGAACACCTTACAAAGCTCTATGAACTAAGAAGAAACTTCGAAGGAATTAAATAAAAGAAGAAAATAATCTCAGTATCAGCAAGTTTTGCCAGTGGAGAGTTGTGTGTTATTCTTGAAAACAAATCATCTATTTATACTTCAAGGTCTTTGGCAATTATTTATGGTTGATCTTTTCATACGACATTCCTTTCTTCGAGCTTTGACACCACTTGTCACTTTTCTATATGGTACTTGTATCTTTCCATATGCCATTTTGGTGCCACTTGTCCTTATTTTAGGTTGAATTTGATATGTGCTGCCTTTTTTTTTTTTTAACTACCAAGTTTGCGATAAATTATAAGGTCCTCATGGTGGACAAGTGATGTGGTCCACCATTCCAGTAAAAGACTCCCACCTGTTTAAAATCGTGGAGTTTTAAATAAAAACTGAATACTAACTCAGTAATTTTAAATAAGTGGGAGTCTTTTATTGGAATAGTGGACAAGTGACGTAGTCCACCATGAAGACTGTATAATTTCTCAAGTTTGCATTCCCACACATTTACGTGATGCTCGTGGTTGTAAAGGTGCACATCCGTATTTTGACACTTGTCACATATGTGGTGAGATGGAAATTTAATACTTTTCCCAACAGAGAAAGGATGAACCTAATTCATATCTTGAAGAACAAAAAGGTTAGAACATTAATTGTAATGGAGAGATCCGTATTGGTAACTCAATCATAAAAAATATTGATAAGTTAAGGCATCTGATGTAAATGCAGATATGATTTCGTATTGGTAACTCAATCATAAAAAAATATTGCGAAAATTATTGTGTCTATAGCATCCGTCAATAGAAAAACTTGAAAAGAAGGAGCGGACCATGTAGAAGTGTGCGGCCTCTAAAACAATCTTTCACCTCTTTAAAGAGTGGTATTTTACAAGAGAGTCTATAAACACAAAATTTGATATCTACTGATGTAATAAATTCTTAGTAGTAGGTACAAAAAATAATGTTAATGATAGGTTCAAATAAAAACTAATAGAAATTTATCAACTCAAAATGTGCGAAAAAAATTGTCAATATTTTTTGTGTATATACTACTCCCTCCGTCCCACTTTGTTTGTCCTCTATTCCATTTTGGGATGTCCCAAAATATTGTCCTGTTTCTAAAAATAAAAGTCATTAATTTACTAATATTCCTATTATACCCCTATTAATTTACTAATTCAATTTTTTGATAAATTTATTTAAGGGTAGTTTTGAAAACTTATACATTTTTAAAAGGTAGACAAGACAATAAATGATGTTTCCTTAAAAAGTTTGACTTTTCAAACAGGACAAACAAAATGGGACGGAAGGAGTATGTAGTAGTAATGTGGAAAAAGTTAACGAATACTCTAAAAGCATTGGATTAGGAGCCACTATTAGAAACATTTTATGGAAAAATGATAAAAAAATTATTTTTTTGATAACTTTTTATATTTTTTTAAAAAGTGGTGTTTCCTAAAATGGTTTATTAACAAAAATAGTGTTAACGGGCACCATAAGATTTCTGTTAAGTAATTGCTTTACGTCACATTTTTTGTTTTATGTTAGATTTTTGACCGACTTTATAGGATATAAAGCTAGTGAAACTTACTTTTTGAGTTTCACTTATCACTTCAGCCATATTTTTAGCATCTTTATTTAATTTATGTCAATTTTTTATTAGCTGAATCTCACAAGAACTCATTATTAAAAGCACCTTACCATATACGTTATTGTTTATCTATTAACAATTATTTTAAGGTCCACAGGGCTCTCTCAGACACAACCAAGGCGCCAATCAATATTGAAAACATCATTGCAAGCATCCACCTTAAGGTGCAGAACTTCAGGCGATCTCAATTGCTGCATGTTCGACGACAAGGAAACAAACTAGCTCATATCTTGGCACAATACGTCAAATGAATTGATAACTTTGTAACTTGAATAAAAGAAACTGTATCTTTTATTAAATCCCTTGTGATTCAGATGTTTTGTTATTTTTCTCGGGTCAGGCTTAGATCCAGTGTCTAATAATATTAGACCTGTTGAGACGATGACATGTGTTCACTTTTGGACACGTGTCACCATCTGACTGGGTTCAGTGCACTAGACCTAAATCAAGTCCATTTTCCTCTTATTAATAAAGTTTACGCATTTCTCATTAAAAAAAAAAAAAAAAATTGTTTTAAGGTCACTGTGACATAAACCGGATTACTCACTTTGCAAATGGATCCTAAACCGAGTCCATTTTCTTCTTATTAATAAAGTTTACGTATTTCTAATAAGAAAAAACAATTATTCTAAGGCCACCGTAACATAAACCGAATTACTCATTTTGCAAATAAATTATTATTGAATACCCTAAAAATATACTCTTTCCTTATGGGTATTTAGTATACTCTCACATCATGGGCCAATCCCACGTAAGAGAAAGGGAGTATACTCCCAGATTTTCTAATAAATTTCATTTGGAAAGATGGTTCTGGTTCCGATGCAAATTGATACGGATATATATTCTTTTGACTCATCACCACTGAAAAACATTATCCAAACGTAGTTGACACGTACGCAGTTCAGAAACACGTTACAAAGTCCAGTCCACTGCATGATTAACAAACAACCGAACAAAACAAGACAAATCAAAATAGTAGTTTGATTCTTATCAAAAAAACAAAATAGTAGTTTGATTGGAAGGGGCATTTTAGTCATTCCACGCGAATCACGTTCACGAGAAAAAGAAGAAAAGAAAGAAACAAAAGGCTTGTGATAATCTGACGTGGCAGACGTGGCAGTAGATAATTGGAGCAGTGGAATCTAAAGGCCTAAAGAGTCCGTTACTTTAACTTCGGAGTTTGGAGCGGAAAGACAAGCGGTTATTCCGGAGCACTATTAATGGGCCTAGTGGGGCCCAGCAATCAGAGTACAGTTACTGGTGGGGGCCCATATAGAAGCAAGAGAGAGCTTTTATATGGTATAGTGGTATTTGTCGAGGGAATAGGTGGGAGCTTTTTCTAGATTCTTTGACCGTTGTGGATTTCAAATGTTTTTATTAAAGATTCGATTCCTAAAAGGTCTCTCAGGCACGATAGGCTCCCCTGCTAGTTAACAATTCTGTAACGGACCATTCATCATTCAGATAGTGCCACCGCTGCCGCCCCTAAAAGAAAAGGAGAAATTAAAAAAAGTCTTGAGTGAAAAGTGAAAAGTGAAAACTAAAAAGTCTTGTCAATTTTTTCCCCCTTTTTGAGAAAAGGGTTTTAGGCCCCAAAATATATATTTATATATATATATATATAGTAAAAGAATTTTAGCTCAATAAAAATAAAATTACACTATTCAAGTTTAGTCTATTTTGTTTCTCAAAAAAAAAAAAAGTTTAGTCTATTTTTATTTTTGTCCCTAATATTTATTTATTTTATTTTTAAACAAAGCAATTATCCCTAATTTAAAAAAAAAAAAAAAAAAGTTCAAATCTATGACGTTTGCTTTTGATGATTATGCTCTTTATTGTTAGGCTAAAACATCAATAAGTTTTTGGTATAAGATTGAACTCTAGATCTCTTAATCAATCATTCAAAACTTTACCAATTGAATTAATTAAAATACACTTGTCCCTTAACTTTGATTTTGTGTTAATTGTGGTTCTTTTTTTATTCAAGTTAATTGGGTCGTCATTAAGATAAGACACCCAAAATAGTGTAGTTTTATAGTTATATATTCTCTCACTTTATTAATTAAGAAGTTAATAGTTTGTATTATTTAAACAAATTTGATTGATTTTTTTTTTTTAATTTTCGTTTTTAGGAATGGTAACTGATGGGACTGACGAACTCACCTTGCTTGAACGATCCCACCGAGACCGACAAGGCTGTCCTCTAAGACGAACTAACCACATGTCCGTATCATTGACGAAAGTAACGAAACCATTCAATGCAGCCAATAATGTCCCGAGCGGTTACAAGACCAGCTGTACAGACCGTTGGATGCCTCATTAAGGCACACATTATTGAGCATGAGGCGTTACCAAGAGAGACATTAAAGCCACATTAACTACCACAACGGCTAGGGGTTGTGGAAGCATATATAAAGCCCTCACAGCACCAATACAAGATACATAGACACACCTCAAAGCATTACTTGTTATTCTGATACTTTGTTATTTCCTCAAAGTTCTCTTATATTGACTTTGGCATCGGAGACGTTGTGGCAAGCACCACACCGGTGTCCACCTTAAGGGAGCTATCTTACCATTTTCATAGTGACACTAACGAAGATAGGACTCCATCTGGACGAACTTACAAGACTGACGATTTGTACTTCATCAGTAACTAGAAATTTATATGGGAAGGAAGAAAAATTAAAGTAATTTTTGAACATTAAACCTAAAATAAAATTCTATATATAAAAAAACCCAATATATATATATATATATATATATATTATATATATTTGAATAGCTCCTCAACACACACGTTGCAACTCGTAGATTAATGTTTTTATCCCAACATGTCTACTAGTAGTAAAGTATAACTTAAATAGGAATTATCTATATTACATAGATGAGTTGTCCATAAACTCAAGACCTGATTCACCTGTCTAACTAGGTTAACAATAAATTATAACTCATTCACTCGATTTGAGCAAGTTGAGTGGCAATTCAACCCTACTCTCGATTTGATCCAATCTGTGAACAACCTTAAATATATAGTTAGATTTCAAGAAGGTTGACATAATACCCAAAAAAAAAAAAAAAAACCTATATATATTATAACAAAATTGATGTGCTATATATTTATGAGACCAAACATCATATAAACTTCTATCCAAATTTTTAATGTCTTATTAGTTAATGGACTTTCCAAAGACATAATTTTGCCCAATTTCGTTTTAACCTTTTTTCTTTTTTTGGGAGGAGGGGGTGGTGGTGGTGGGCGGGAGAATAGAATCTCATTCTAAACTTATGTTTGCTTTTGAAGTGTTTTTTTTATTCATCTAAATCAAGTCATATTTACATATTAGCACTACTTTACAAAATTAGCATTAGGTACATCATATGAATGTTTTATGCATGATAATATATCTTTTTAAGCTCAGGTTGCTCTTGCCAATAATATTATAACTCAACTGGTTGGTAGTTGACACCTTTTAATGTTAACGAAGGCATTTGTGGCTCAAATTCCTCCTCCCACTTTTTGCCCTTGGTAGTAGCAAAACTAGGGTTTGATTACAAAGGAACAAATTTTACATACATATATTCATACACACAAACATGATTGGTTTTCTTTTATATATTTCAAATGGATTTTAAAGATTAAAAGAAAGAATTGTATATTAATCATAATTATGAAATAAAAGAAGTACATCGCCAAAAATACATAAAATAAATGTACCAAAAAAGAAAATAACAAATAAAAACAAATTATATTTATGTGGAGGGGGCTAGCTTAGTACGAGAAATTATACAGTCCTCTGGTGGACCACATCACTTGTCCACCATTCCACTAAAAGATTCCCACTTGTTTAAATTAAATTGCTAAGTCAGTAATCAGTTTCTATTTTAAAAAATTTTCTAACTCAGTAATTTTAAACAGGTGGAAGTCTTTTAGTGGAATAGTAGATTACGTCATTTGTCCACTATAAGGACCTTATAATTTCTCCTAGCTTAGATTGTAAGTATATATAAACCATATTTGAAGGAATTGGACAGGAGAGGGGAAGACCTTAATGCCAAACTTGTTTGGACCTAGAAGGCAAGAAGATGTGTTTGGCTTAACTACTCATATTAATTATGCAGTATTTAGCAATTTCAGCCATCCCCACTTTCCAATTTAGATTAATTTTCTCTTTTGAGTGAATTATTTTAATTGAGGTTCTAATGTGATTTTGAAAAAAAAAAAGAAGAAGATAAATTACACACACCAAATCAAGCTAGCACCCCATGTGTACTTATATTATTATATATAGTTTTTTTTTTTTTTTTTGAAAAGATATTATTATAAAAGTTGTTCAACCATAAGAGAATTATTTTGTCTTAAAAAAAAAATCATAATAGAAATGAAGAACAGGGATACTAAAATGAGTAAAATCCATGACCATCAACAACCCTGTCTCTCATTATTGATTTTAATACGGACAAGATATATTGATTATGTTGGTCCTCTCAATCTCTAGTAAAGAGGGATGCACCATAATTATGTTTAGGATTGGATTTTTTAATCATATATTTGCAATTGATTGAATCGTACGTCTCCTTGCATAATTAGCTTCAATTGATCAAAATTGGTGCTCACAGGCAATTAAAACGAGTTTGGTAGACCCTCTTGAAGGTTAATCTTCTTCTTCACATTGATCTCATACAATCCATCTCTCAAAATCAAAGTTGGCTATTGGCTGAGTTAATAAAGCCCTTAGATAAGGTTTAACTCATTTATTCTATATATATATATATATATATATATAAGGACAAAGTTTGGCTCCCCCTCTTTCTAGGGTGGTTTCTCAAAAAACAAAAAGGACAAAGTTCGCAACTAACTTGATAATAGTCTAAGAATATAACCCTACTCAATATCTCTTTTATTGAATGTGAATTTTGATAAATCCATTATTGGATTACATTTTCTTCTTATATCATTAATGCTTGCTAAATTTCTAGAAGATCAATACCTATGTTATCAATTAAATGTTTAAATTTCAAATTTTTGTAGTCTAAATTTATACATAAAAACTAAGTTTATAAATAAAATGGTAAATAATATCCAATTGACAGAAAATTTGACATGTGTGTTAAGAACATAAAGAACATTCAATTTAAATGTTAAATTTTCAAAATATGTAGTTATGCTAATTTTTTTAGTGTAAGTTGTAGCCTTAGATTGTAACTAAATTTGTAGTCAAACATTGTCCATATAATTACTTTCAATTTTATCATAAAAGAGTTATAAAATAACATGGCAAAGAATGTAATTAGTATCACACAACGATATAATAAATAATTTATTTATTATTTATTAAATGCTAAAAATAATATTCAAATTTATAAACTTTGTATGATAAAATTTGTAGTAATGGTATCACTCATTTAAAAATTTTAAGGTAGAGTTGCTAAGTACATTATTTTTAGAATCAAGTACAAAACCTAAATGTAAGGGTAGTATTGTAGGGTGTTTTCCATGCATCCATGAGAATGCAACAATTCCAAAAACATACACACAAGCAATAATTTATTATTTATTTATAAAATATAGATGAGATTCCAAGGATAATAAGAAAAATGAATGAGTTTCAATCATATCTTGACTAGGTTGGTCTTTTCTTAATAATATTTTTACTGGATTCTATCATTCTCTCATGAAATTCACGAGTTTGAAAATAGACTACTACTCATTTTACAAAGGCAATAATTAGTCGGCCATGTACTAAGAATATATAAATATATGCTTTTGTGGTCCATCCTGCACAAAATGAAGCAAAGTGTATATATATATTGATTAACCAAATATGTCTTTGTTTTTTTCTCGGACTCTCTCTCTCATACTATATTGGAATCCAAAAGTATCACGTTGCTTGGCTAATTGGCCCTTTGGGAGTTTGTTTTGTTTTGTTTTTTTTTAACAATTTTTTCCTAGGTTTTTTGGTTACTCTTTTTTCATCTTTGGTGGGCTAAATTATGATTGTTATAATGAAAAATATTATAACATACCCGCTATTCCACATTTCGTACACACTCATTTGAAATTGTATTTTTAAAACATGATTTCAGTTAAAATTGTGAAGTCGTGTTTTAAAAACATAATTTCATTATATATATATATATATACTGTAAGGGTGTGATAAGAACTGTGTAATTATTATACTCTTATGTTGCAAGTGCAGCGGGCAGCCACCATGACCTATTGCGGCTTTAATGCATTTTTTTGACTCTTAAGCTCAACCATCAAATGAGAGGCTGAAATTGTCGTCAATGTAAAATGAGAATAAACCACCAGTTCACACTTCACATATGCCTCAGTTGTAAACCATGATTTTATTTTTGACTATGGTCCGAACTTTCCAAGGAATTAATTCTCACCTAATTTCTGGTTGCTAATGCTACCTGAGATTCCATTTGGAACAAATCATGTGACATGTCTGTCAAAAAGGGTCAAGTTCGATGACACTGAATATTGATTCAAACAAATATATATATCTCTGATTTCTAATCATCAAATTAATTATTTATTCATTAAAAAGTTAATGAAAAATAACAAGAGGACAGTTCCATTAACTATTCTTCATTGTAAATTGTTTCTTTAAATATTCTTTATTGCAAAGATTGGCTCATTCTGAATAATTTTCCATTGTACATTGCCAAGTTTATTTTTTTTTGGTTGACTATTCCTGACCTTTTTGGGTCTCGAAAAGCTATGAAAGGAAAGAAAGATTCTGCTCAGCATGAAGTTTAAAAAAATTTGAAGTCTCGTGGTGAAAATTACATAGATATAAGATATGCTTGTTTTATGAACATTGCATTTCAATCAGAATAAATATATAATATTTATTTATTTATAGCAGCTGATATGATCTGTTGTGATAAAGCATAATAAAAGTGATATTAATCCAGTAGTAATAGACCGAAGTGAAACTGATGTACACAGAAACTTATATAAACAATTCTAAAATATATTGTTCCTCTAGTACTGCTCATACAATAAGATTCTAAATAGATATTTGATATCTATATGTCAATAGTTTATATTCACGCAGAAAATGACTTATGAGCCGATATTAGAACACCATCCATTTCTGTTCTTAAACTATTTAAAAAAATCATCTTCTTCTTTTCTTTTTTATCCGCCATCAGGGTTCATGGACTTAGTTTGAAGCTTACTTGTTAAAATGTTCTAAAATTAACAAGATTTTTTTTTAATCTAAAAAAAACAAGGTTTTTTTGTCAAAATGTTATAAATCTAGTGTAAGGGTGCCACCAATACATTAATACATTATGGAAAATAAGGCACTTTCCTTCCAATTTTCATGTAGCTAATCCCAAAATTACATCTTCAACAAACTCCTCCAAAAGTAGGCAACTATTCTATTTTCTACCATGACTTTCCAAACCAATTTTTAATTTGCTTTACCAATGTTGTCATTGTGATGTTCTTGGTTCTTCTTATACTCAAATTTGGGCTCCTTAAGGTCCCTGATGACAAGCATGATGAGGAAGGGGACAAACCCTAGTTCAATGCTCTTATTGGAGATACTCTGTCATTTTATGTATGACCCTTAAAAAAATTTTGTGCGCTCCACAGAATATTCAATGCTCTCTAGTTCCATGTGAATACCCATCTGGGAACAAATGCCAAACAGCACTCAAAAGGGAAAATCCTAGTACTGAACAACACTTAGACCCCATAAGATCTCATGGAATTTATGGTTTTACAAATATTATAATTAGGATTTAGCTTTAACTTCAGGTTTTCAAAGGATTCTTTCTTAATGGTGTTTCATTTTTAGGCGAAAAGTATGTAGTAGAAGCACATTTATTCTTTTAGGAAAAGGGGAAATGAGCCAATTTTTATAACAAACACGATGGAATTGAATCCTGAATATCTTAGAAACACCAAAATGTGCTAACCAATTCAGATACAAGAGGTATTAGAATCTCTCCGTTTTAAACTTGCTACCGAAACAACCAAAATGAGTTTGTTATTGCTGACAGGCTTCTATTCTGATTGGCATCTTATTCCTCCCTAGTTTTCTTATAGCAGATCCGACACATCTCCACCATTCCCATTTAAAATAAAAGAGAAAGTTTAATATTAACCTTATCTAATATTCTGGCTTAACATGCACTAATCCCAGTGCACTTTGAAAACATGAATTCTCAGCCCTTCGGGCCACACAAAAAGGAAGTACACTGAAAAAGAAGCCAACCCTCTTCCTGGTGACCTCAAAAGAAATAGATGTTTTCTAATTTATTGGACAAACTAAAAGCACGTTATCTCTAAACCTTTATTTAAACTTTCATGAAGCACATAAATTTGATATACTATATATATCTATAACGCATTGTAACGGAGCACTAACCGCAGTATTGTGTTTAGGATTATGATCTATTGGTCCTTGTTAACGTAAGGGAATCTCTCACTAAATTTTTTTTTGAGTGACGAACTTTCCAACTAGTTGGAGTTTAATATTGAAATCTTAGCCAATTTGATTGCAAAGAAAGCAACTTGGATTGAAGTTTGCATTGCATGACCTTAGCAAAAGAAAAAGTGTCCAATTAATTGTTATATTCTTAGGTAAAGATTTGGTACATTTAAAAGTGAATGCATTTTTTTGGTAAGTTTGAAAAGTGAGAAATCGTATACAAACAAAGTTGTGACATAAAATAATTGGTAGCCAACAGATGTTATCATTCATGAGCAAAGCAGAAGATAAAAAAGCAGGTTTGGTTGAGGATGTGAAGGAGAAAGAAAGATGCTGAGCTAAAAATACCTGAAAAAATAATGTGGCTTCCATGTGAAGAGGGAATGGAAGGAGATAAGGGATGTGGCTTCCAACATTTGTTAACTTATTGAATCATGACCTAATTTTTTCAGGTTGTGAACTATGACCTACATTGATGATAATACACAATCAATCAAGATAGATATAGATATTGTTCCCCCACTATTTGATGATGAGGTGGTGCATTTCCATTACTCTCTTATCTCTATGTTTAAAATATTATATGTGACAAAAACTTAAATTACCAATCGTTTATGCTAGAATAAAGTTGGTGAAATATAATTAAGGGAAGTGAATTATTCTAAGCTTGGAGCTAATGCAATAATTCATTTTTCTTTTACAGGGAATTAATCCCGTTCTTATAAACTATAATGTAACGACTTCTCTCTCAAAAAAGAAAGAAAAGAGGAATGATTCCATCGTATGTTACTACCTATGTCATTTTTTGAATGTAAATTTAACTTAACATTTAAGCCTTAATCCTGTTTAATACGTTTGGTTTTTCTTGATTTCATGCCCAGGTTTCAAGTGTGGGCCAAATGTCTTTAATCAACAATGACAAAAGGCAAAAGCTCTTTTATGTTATTATGTTTGATAATGCCCGTATAAAAAAACTGATCAGCTAATTACGAGCCTAAAGTTCCATTAAGAATTGAGTAATGCTAAAGACACACCTTTTTCTATACGCAAATCCATACCCAGCTTATGTTTATGTGTCAACTTTTAATTAGATTTCGACATTTTCACATGAGTCCACCACATGTACTTGAAAAATTAAAATCCAATAAATAATTGACACATAAGCAAGATGTAAATTTGAGTATGGGAATGAGTGTGTCCCTAGTATTTCTCGAAAGATTTACCACCCGCAGAGGTGATTTAATGATAAGAAGCTCTCAAAGCTTTTCACCTTGTGGGTTCAAGGTTGAAAGTCCGAGTATTGACATATTCCACTATTGTGCAGATAGTTCCATGCCATAGCTAAATCAGGTTTTAGTAGGTCGAAGAAATGATCATACATGCGAGTCCCTTATTTCTCTTATTAAAATAATAATAATAATAAAAGTTGCAATAGGAATTGATCATGTGGAGATGAACAGCATCTCTTAATGCGGGCCAGCCTTACACTTTTTGAAGCTCGTTGGGCCCTAGTTGTGCTAAATACTAAGGCTAGCCCATGTTTTAGGCCAGCTTGGTTATTAAGCCTATTGGATGAGTCCTCTGGTCTGGACTGGCCCATTGAAGCTTGGTCATGAATGGTTCTAGACCTGTATTGCTTTTTTCTTTTTGGACCGTGGTTGTAGCTTGTGATCCTTGCATTTTGTGGGTTGAAGTCGGTGGCAAACAGACATGTTAAAGAAGTCGAAATATTAACTGGGCCTTTAGAGCTCTTTGAATCTGGGTCAGGATAATTTTTTGAGACTCGTCTACATTATTGAGTTTCGGGCCTTGCGGTAATGATTGTGTTGGGTCAACTGAAATGGAGTCGGTAATTATCGATTTTTTTTCTTTTCCCACTTAGTTCGTTTGTCTTATCTAGGGGTGTTCATGGGTCGAATTGAGGGAATTTTTTGACCCAACCCGTCATAGTGGGTCAAAAAAATTCAACCCAACCCAACCCATCACATAAGTCCAACTCTACCTAACTTAACCTACATGGGTTGGGTTGGATCAGGTTGAACTCATGGGTTGGACAATTCTTTTTATTACTATTATTATTAAATTGAGCAGAAAAAAATACATCATACTTGCCACCTGAGTTAATAAACAAAATATACATTAATATATAAACTAATATTCCAACTTAGTTGTAAACAAAATATGTTTAAGTATCAAACTGAATTGATAAACAAAACATAAATGAACTAGTATCATAATTCACTTATAAACAAAATATACATGAGTTCCTAACTTAGTTATAAATAAAATATATCTAAAATTTTTAAATTTTTTTTATTAATTATATAATATATTTAAATATATATTAAAAGAACTAATAGGATTTTATATTATATATGATAGTAGGAACCAAGGAAGTGCTCTACAGCTGGTTTTTTTTAAAAAAATTTATTAAATATATAATATATTTTAAACATATATTAAAATATGGGTGAGTCGGGTCGGGTTTGGCGGGTTTATAATTTTATGACCCAAACCCAACCTGACCCGCTATAAAAAAAAAATTGTAACCCAACCCACCAAGCCCTAAAAACCGACCCAACCCGACGGGTTGGGTTGGGTCAGGTCGGGTTTGGCGGGTTTTCCGCACACCCCTACCCTTAACCCTTAACTTTGTTGATAGTGAAAGATATCTGGTAGGTTAGGAATTACAGAATTAGGATTGAAGGCTTGAAGCTATATATCTATTTCAGGTTGGTTCATTTGTTCAAGACGAAGACTTTCAGTCACAACCCATTAGGCCATTTCAAAATAAGATAACCAATATTGTGGAAGTCTTAAATAAGAGAAATAGAGTTCAAATCTCGTGCACACAAAAATAAATTAATTGATATCTTGATTTGATGATAAAATACAATAATGATGATGATTAATAACAATCAACATGAAACAAATACCATAGATTAAAATGGTAACATATCTAAGGCTCTGCTTGGGAGTTCATAAGGGAATGGAATGGAATGAAATGAGATGGTCATAAGGGAATGGAAAGGAATTGAATGGAATGTAATGTATTTAAGTAAGGGAAAGGAATGGAAAAGAATGAAATGAAATGGAATTAAGTAACCTTGATTGGATGTTTTAAAATAAAGGAATGGAAATGAATGAAAATGAATGGAATGTAAGTAATCCTGTTTGAGAGTAACATGGAAAGAATGGAATTGAATCATTTTATGACAATATTACTATTAGACCCCTATTTTAAAATAAAGGGTTGAATATATAAAAGTATTTTAAGAGTTTTAGTAAAAAATTCATTAAATCTAATTTCATTCCCTCCTATTCCTCCCAATTTTGAGGAGAATGAAAATTTGAGATTTTAAGGGAATAGAGAGGAATGAGTGTTCCCTCCTATCCATTTCATTCCCTCTCATTTAAACTTCCAAACAAGGGAATGGACTTTCCATTCCTTCCATTAAAACTCCCGAACAAGAGAAGGGAAGAATATTCTAAAATTATTCTTTTTATTCCTTTCCATTCCCTCCTTCCAAGCGGAGCCTAAAAGAAAGTTGAAGGATCTATAACTTTTTTTTTTTTATAAGTAATTTTTTTTTCATAAGCTTATTAGCTAATTTGTTTACTTATAATATTTTAATTTTTTTTTTCTTCTAAAAATATAAATGTACCTCGACCAATTTTCAGCAAATATGCTTTTCTCAAGAAAAAATTAATCCAAATCAAACCCTAGTCAACACAGAAACCTGCCTCAAGTTTTACACAAGTATCTGAAGAAAAAATTATAAGACTGAAGAATATTTTCTGTATTCTTCTTCTTCATGAGAGCCATCGAGGATTTTCTCGTTCAGCCGCTTTGAGAAGCATCTCTTATAACAAATTCTCAAAAGATGCCTAAAAAACACAAGCTAGCTTACAAAATTGACACAATAATTAACTATGCGAGATGTTGATAGCTTCTAAATTTCAAAATGTTAAAAAATCCTTTACAAACTCCACTAAACATAACAACAAGTGTAAAGAGTTTGGCAGTTTGCTAACATCTAAATAGGATATTGAAAAAAAAGCAGATATAGCAACATTAGAATTATTTATTTTATGAACATTAGAAATATTTATATTAAAAAAAAAAATCATACATTAATTAATTCCATGATCATAAATCCTATAACAGTCTGAAGTTTCTGATGGCAAAATACATCAACATATAAAAGCAATCGCAAGTACTGGTACAGCTTTACAAGCTTTTATTAGGCCGCGAAACTCAATCCTACTACTACAAACACAATACCACCTAAAATGGCTGCTAGAGCAGTTACTTCAACATCGATAGTTTTCAAGAAACCCTCAAGTCCTATACAGCCATTACTAACCTGTGAACGATTAAAATTTCCCCCCCAAAATTACACAAGTAGTAAAAGAATATTTGGCAACACAGCAATATTCTTAGTCAGCTCTGGACTGGCCAGCTCGAGAAGACAAGATAATGCCGACAATAAGCCCATAGAGGGCAAGTGCTTCAGCAAAGATGAGAATAAGGATCATTCCAACAAAAAGTTTTGGCTGCTGTGCATTAGCTCTGCAAAACAGAATCATCTACTCAAAGGGGGCACAAATTAATGGAAATTAATGAAACTTTGCAGATACAGTTGAATTCACTATGAACTTAAATCCAAAAAAAGGCAACCTCAAAAAGTCATCAAAGTTCTAGAAATTAATTCAGAAATTAAGGAAACATAAAAACCTGAATGATCACATACACTTCAATAATGCATTAATTAATGCAACTGTTGTACATGAAATTTGCAATTGATGAGCTACGCCTAACATTAACTTTTCCTACCTTAAAAAAAACATAAGAAATGTGGCCACAGAGGGAGAGAAAATAGACTTATGCCAAATGTCATAAACCTTGATTACCACTTTACCAAGGCTTTTAAAAATAATAATAATAATAAATATAATTTTGATATCAACCCTCAACAGAGAAAATTGATAATTAACTAATATCATTATTATTATTATCATTGTTGTTGCTGTTGTTGTCCAGTTTTATTAATTAGTATCATCATTTTTATTGTTAATGAGATTCAGTCTCCTTTGCCCATGAGACAAGGGATCATACTGAGTCATCATGATGTAATGCCGATACTTGATCTCAAATAGATCCTAATTTGATGATCATTAAAATGAAGTGATAAATGACTAAGATGGCTGCCCTAAGTCACCCTATCCAAGGCCAATTCAAGCATGTGGTGTGTGGCATGATAACTCAGTAGTCAGTACTCTACAAGGTTCTATGTATCTCAGACCACGATTTACATCCAGCCAAACACTCCTCCCCACCAGAGGAGGGGGGAAGGAGGCAGATTGCTTATAAAGGCATTTCTTTTACTCACCTTTGATAAATAAATTAATGGTAAGTTACACATGCACCCTGTGGGTATGCTCTTAGAATAATTCATTCTACTAGAGTGCTAAAATATAAAATGAAAACACTGCCAAGATTGATGAGTTGATAAAACATCTAATCAATCCTGGGTGGCTGAGTGGCTCTCAACATTAGGAATCAGATAGGTCCAAATGGATGTTAAGAGCTGGCAACCAACCTTCAAGATGCAGTACATTATCATCTAATCAAATGAAGGATAGTTGTTCTTTATAATATAATATACCTATAATATCTTAGACTACAATCTCCAATGTAGCCAATTCAAGTCCTGAAATCCACTACCTAAAAGTTAACCACATACCAGGTCGAAACTCAATTGACCAAGTTAAGGGTTAAGACAAGTAAATTCAATGGCAAAAGTGAACTCTAGGGCTGAAATTAACCATCCATACAAATGAACCAATAAGTAACTTGGGAATATAAATCAATAAGCATTCCAAAACTGAAGCACAAAGCAAGCAACAATTAACTTCAAGAAAATACCCCAAATCCCAGAGCCACCCAAAAATGAAATCCACAATTCAGTAAACAAAAAATGATGATAACAGGAACCAATCCATACAAGTGCATACAAATACATATAAGAGATTGGAAATATACCTAACACCAGCATCACCAACAATACCAATCGCCATACCGGCAGAGAGCCCAGCAAGACCACAAGAAAGACCAGACGAGAGATGAGCATAACCATCAAAAAGGTAATATGACTTGGCCTTTGGGTTAATCCCAGTACTAATGATAACGGCAATAATAAGTCCGTAAATACCCAACACTCCAGCCATAACAACTGGAACAATGGACTTCATCACCAGCTCAGGCCTCATCACACCCATTGATGCCACACCAACACCACTCTTCGCTGTCCCATAAGCTGCTCCCATACCTAAATACCCACCACAAACCAAAAAACTTAACCAAAAACACAGCATACAGTAACATAATACCTCACATCTTTTCGTGGTCCTATTAGCCTAAGTTAAACAATCTAGGCTAAATTAGATATTTTACCCTCTAACTTTGACTTATTTTCAATTCAGTTCTTCGTATTTCAATTTTTCTTTTCTTTTCTTTTCATTTCAGTCATTTAACTTTAATCTGATTTCAAATTAGTCCTTCTGTCTAATTCCATCCAACGTCTTCCTTAGTTTACGTATTTCTTACTTTCCAAAACAAAGTCATTTTGGTGGACTTAATAAAATGGATTGGATGGAAGGACATTATTGAAAATGAATAGCGGTTAAAAACTGAATTTGAAAAAATGTCAAAGTTAAAGGGAGTAATTTGCAATATAGCTAACAATCTAAAAATGAAAATTGTACTAAGATAAAAAATTGCTCTAATATCTACACAAACCAACCAAACCACACTAAAAACTCATCAAAGTTTCAAAATTTCAATGTGATCTACACCAATTAAACTCAATTGACTCTTTAAAAATCAAATCTTGCATTGTCCACAGCTTGATTTCAATACTAAGCATTTTATTATAGGTAAGAATAATTTTATTAAAAAAGAATACTTCAATTTCAATAATATGCATCAAACTAAATTGAGGGGTACATGATCTTTCTTCGAACTAAATGTAAAAATTAATCCAATTGAACACTTCAAAAAATCAAATTCCTACATAATCAAATCCCTACATAATTCAAACTGATCACAAAGCTTTTTCAAATTTTTTTTTTTAAAAAAAATATTCATTTCAGTTCTTCCGTCCAAACTCTTAATTTTAGTATTTTTCACTTTCGAAAACAAAGTCATTTTGGTGGACTTAATAGTTAATAGTGCGGATTGAACGGAAGGACTACATCGAATAATTAATTGAAGATAAAGGACTGAACTGAAAAAACGTCAAAGTTAAAGGGCGTAATTTGCAAATTTGCCAAAAAATCTAAGATTGAAAAATTGCACTTAAGATCTACACCAACCAATCAAACCACAGTCAAAACCTCATCAAAGCTTCAAAATTTCAATACGATCTACACCAATCAAACTCAAATCGAGCATTTTCCACAGCTTAATTTATCAAAACTAGGCATTAAATTCAATCGAACACCATACGATCTTGCTTCGAACTAAAATTTAATTTAACTAATCAAATTGAACGCTACCAAAAAAAAAAAAAAAAATCAATTCGAAGCAATCACAAAGAGCTACATAAAACGAACGATCCGATAATCGAATTATCTAAATTTCATTATACAAAAAAAAAAAAAGCAATAATATATATGATATCGATCTAAATGAAGAAATGGTAAAAGTTAGTTAGGGTTAAAGAGAAAATTTACAAGAGAAAACGAGTGCTGCGGCTGCGCCGAGGAAGCCAAAGAACGGTGCCGTTTCATCGCCGCTGAATGATGAACCCGAAGACATTGTTTTTCGGTTCTTGATCGGTGGTGGATCTGCAACGACGTCGTTCGGATCTCAGAGTTTCGGATCTCTCTCTCTCTCTCTCTCTCTTATTTGATTCCGTACAGAAAAAAAGGTGTGGAAGAGGATGCTTCAACTAGTTTATAAAGCTGTTTTGTATTTTTATATATATAGATAAATAAATAAATAAATAACTACTTTATGAGGACACCTAGATAATCAATACGACACCGTAATGGATTTTTTTTTTGGCGGAGAGTTGGGGTTTGGTGAGCTTGAGCTTGGGCTTGGGTTTGGGCTTTTTGATGATTTGGCCTCGAGGTCTCGAACCAACTTAGAATATGTTTCAAAAAATTTAGAGATTCTATACAAAGAACAAAATGATGAAGAAGCTGCAATGTAAATTGTATAAATTGGATAGTGGAGTTAAAAATCATCGAACTAATAGTACATACAAAAAAAAATTTGACTACATTTTTTATATTTGTTGATGTGGCAAGTTTATATTAGTTCTTATTTGGGTCGACCACTGACATTACTTTTTATCTATCACTAACAATTTGTCATATCAATAAATGTTAAATTTGTTGTCAATTTTTTTTGTGTCCATAGACTTTCTCAAAACCATAAGAGTGTACAAGTTGGGATTTTGAGTAAATTGTATGATCTTTTTGGATATAGACATTGTCAATTGTATGAGTACAATCCATTTAAGTTTTAACTTTACCAAATTGTGAGGAGGACAAATTTGATATGGACTTAATGTAGTGTTATAGCAAGTTCATAGTAAAATATGCTTATATTGTCACAAATTAGTTTTAATTAGGCCCCCTTGACATCCATGAATGGAAGCACTTTTCGAAATTGAAGATTCATGCGAGATTTTAAGTTCTTGCTATGGAACAACATTGTATGGAATATCCTTCTTTTATAGTGGGATATGCGATTCTTTGTGCTTTTTTCTGTAATCTATGGCAAGAATCCATTACTTTTTTCTTTTTTCTCTTTGTCTTGATATTATGGTCATCATCTCCATGGCCTTTTAATTTATCTACTATTAGTAACACTCATCAATGCATTGCTGAATGGATTAGAATGCTTAAAATAAGCTTTGATGCTAAAGTGAGATGCCATGCTAGTGTGGTTGTGTGTGTACTTGGTTAGAACTTCTCATTCCAGGTGATCCTTTTGTGGAGTGAAGCTATGTTAGCAAAATTGTTGGTGTCTTCTTTTCAGTGCTGGGATTTTGTGTTTATTCCTAGGAAAATCAAATTTTTTGGTTCAGATTGTAGCTTGCTGGTTTGTTGCTTGTAAGGCTGTGCAGCCTATAGAATTTAAATCTAGAAGATGGAGTTTGATGTGTATCTTCCTTTATTATGTTAATCAATTTATCCTTAGAGGGAAAAAAAATTAAAACATAGTCCAAGAATTAAAGAAGTTAAAAAAAACAAAAATCAAAATATCGCATCATTCTTCTCAATATATATATTATATATATCGCATCATCTTAATAAAATGTAATGTATGATACTTTTTGTTTTCATGTGGGATAGAACTACTGTCAAAGTAATTCACCCTCATAAGTTTGTGAAATGGTTTTATTAAATTCAAAGTATAAATAACATTTTTCTTATGGAAGAAAATATGAGGAAGGTTTTAGATTCAAAGCGTGAGATGAGAAGAATTTGTAGTGGCAATTGGTTTGAGATTCAATGATTTTTTTTTTTTTTTAAAAGAATAAACCATTAGTTTACTAAGGCTAGTATTAAGTTATTATGTAGCCAAATATAGTTGTGAGTTGTGACAAGTGACAACTCTGAATTGCAAAATACATGGTGTGTGAAGGGCTGTAAACGAGTCAAGATTTGCCAAGTAGTGCGTGTTTGAGTTTGGCTCGTCAATAAAAATCAAATGCTCAAGTTTGGCTCGAGCTTGAGACAAACCTAAAAATAATGTTTGAAGCTTGTGAGAATGCCAAAAAGCTCGAGCTCGGCTTGGCTTGGCTTGAATAATTAGTCAAGCCAAGCTTGACCTTAATATCAGGCTCAAACTCAAGCTCAAGTCAAGCTTTTTAGCTTGGGATACAAAAAAATTGCATTATCAAATGCAAAAGATAGATATTAGATAGAGAGATTGGGGGTGACAAATAAGAATCTTAGTTTTGATATAACTGGATTGTGAAGTTGTAATTTTGATAGAAATGAATTGTGAAGTTAGGCAAAGACTAGAAGTCTAGAAAGAATTACATTTATATTGAATGGGAAAGACTTACATAGTAACATATTTTACAAATTTACAAATATTGTTGGGGGGGGGGGGGGAGCCATACATGAGCCCACTTGGATTAAAAAATATATGGAACTTGAGTCTAAAAGTGTTCCATGGTCAGTTTAGAGGAAGTGTTAAAAAAAATTAGAGGAAAGAAATTAATGGGCAGTGGTAAGTGGTCTCATATGGACTATGTTATTATTAAGATACGTGTAATGTCATAATAATGAGTTTTTTTTAGTAAACATATATCAAGCTATAAACAAACCTAAGCTCGGCATGTTTTGTATCGAGTCTTATTGTTCATGAACAATTTTTTTTTTGCTTGGGCTCGGCTTGTTTATCAAACAAGCCTAAAACTAAGGCTCAAGCTTGGCTTATTTATAAACAAACGAACAAGAATGAGCTTCTTATCAAACTGAGCCTGAGTTGTTCATGAACGGCTTGGTTCATTTACAGCCCTACGTGTGACAATGGGCAATATGTTTTCTTCCCAAAACTGTCTATGGAAACAATGAATCTTTTCTAATCCAACATTTGATAAGGCTAACTACAAAATTAAATCAACATGTTTGGTTAGTCTGTTTGGCTCAATTTAATGAATTGATAGGTGTATGGTCAAAATATATATGGTAAAATATTTTTACACTTCATTTGGGAGGAGAGAAATGAATAAAATGTAAATAATTATTTTAGACTATTTTTTTCATTCCCTTATTTGGGAGTTTAATCCTTTCATTATTTGGAAATTTAACTGAAAGAGAGTGTAATGGATAAAAGAGACCATTCATTTTTCTCTATTCCCTCAAAACTTCAAATTTTCATTGTCCCAAAAATTTAGAAAAATTAGAAGATATAAAATTAGATTTAATAAAACTAGCTTTCTTATAATGTTTTTGTTAATGAACTTGTTTTATCCACTTATATATTAAATTTTCAAAATAAAAATTATATATATATATATATATATATATAAATGAAAACACATTTTTTTTGCTACAAAATAGGACCACTAAAAAATAAAACTCTCATCGCATGTGCGAAGTGCGTTTGATGAGGCTAGTGTGTGTGTACTTACTAAAATCACTGATTGAAACCTCTTCGTATTTTTAAGACATAAAGTATTTAAATATTTATTTCCTCGCTGTAAATATCAAATTACAAATTAGTAAATAAATAAATTTGACTTAGGTAATTCATCCAATGAAGTGGTTATTGTGTTATTTATTTCACCAATTTGTTTGATAGCAAAGAAAGAGTAAAAATATACTTAAAATTAGATTAATTGATGTCTCGATTTGATGATAAAGAACAATTATTACAAAACATACACTATAAGTTTGAATTATCTTTTAAGGGCTGGGCTCAAGTTTGACTAAAGTTGAATTCGTTTTTAGTCTTTCTTAATCTTATTATTACTAGTCGCTAACCCGTGCGATGCACGGGAAAGATATTGAGTATGAATTATTATTTAATCTTTGTTTATTTACTGCAATCTTCATTTCATTATAGTTAACATGAAAACTTAATATTGTAATTTGCTTCTGAATGAATGTTGCATATTAGGATTCTAATCTCAGATATCCCTATTCTCAATATGAAACATTCAATTACTAAATAGAAAGTAAATTACATAAATAGCATCGATTGATGGATATTACATAAATCTCCATCATAAGAAATCTTCACTTCCTTTCAGGGATCCTTTTTTTGGGGGTGGGGGTGGGGGTGGAGGAGGGTGGGGGGAGAACCTAAAATTTTTCACTAATAACCTAAAACATCACCATTTTTCATTTTGGAAACATGGTCCTATAACTAAACTGGTTAAGCAAAGTGATTGATCAAAATCAAAAGGCAGCCAAAACAAAAGGAAAGGGGAAAAAAAAATCAAAACTCCATAGGTAAAGAAGCAAATAACCATTCCACATCCACAAGAAGCATAAGAAGAATAGGCATTGCAATTTTAAACTAATATTCACAAACAAATATCCTCGTCAAAAATTTAGCTCTGGTAATTGATTTTGTTTTGGAATCAATAACATAAATCTCCACAAAATCACGTGCGAACACCAAGTCATCCAACCTCTGATTCCTATAGTACTTCGTCAAGAAAACCTAGAACAAAAATGCAGTCTGGTGATGTTGTTGCTAACAGTAAAGAATCAGAAAAAGAACTTTATCTATTCAATTCTTAATATTATTTAATTAGCATCATAAGACAAATCAGCTACAATATGAAGGCATTGTTAAAATGACCATATTATCTTTATCATGCCATGCTATCAAATAGACATCCTGAAATTTATTGGGCAGTTGAAGGGCTTGGTCGTACTGATATTTTCAATTTTCTTGAAGTAATTGAACTTTAGGATTTACCAGACATATTGCATGTCTTTCCAAACAAATTTATATTTATATTTGAAAAGATGTGTGTCTAATGTTTCTTCACCAATCTGAAAGGTAGGTTTGCTCATGCTATGACAGAGGCATAGGTTTTCGACTTTCTTATTAAAGATTATAAAACTGTCCCCAGTTATTTTTAAGTCATTATAGTAGAGATCAATTGTAAAACATATGTAATGTCAATTATTTTGCATCCTTGTGAAACATGTTCAGGCACTATAGATTTAACCTTACACGGTGGGCATAACTGCATAAGTGCATAAACCCCTTTGAGATTAATACCAAAACACAATCAAATTAGTAAGTAAATATATGCATGTCTACACTCATACATAGTTCACTCAGCAAGACTACCTACTAAACAATTTGTCACAGATTTACTTCACTTTTATGTCAATTGCAGTTGCAGGCTTGACAATTTTCTGGCTTTTGCGTTGTTATGCACTTTGCCCCACTATTAGTAGTTGAATAAAAGTGAGCTTGTTTGTATTTTTAAAAATGAGGAGGAAGGAAAAATATTTATGGATTTTCATTTATATTAGGGGAGAGGGGGAAGAAAAAGAAGAAGATATTAGGTAAGTCAATTATATATCTTTCATTTTGAGTTTATTTCTCTCACCAGCACAATCATTTGGATTTTCAGAAGATGCATGCAGCTCTATATTTTTCTTCAATATCTGAGGATGGGTAACATAAATAGTCAAGATTGGAGATTACCTACCAAATGTCAAAGCATTTAAATTTAATTTTGTTATCTTGCCTTCAGGACTTCATCATTATCGTCAGTCAACACAAAATCATGGAAAAATTTATTGCAAAAGTATTCTAGTAATCCCTGTATTTCAAACAGCATAAACCATGTTATGGTACCAAGGTCTAACACTGTACCATAATAAAGCTAATTAAAATACAGTCATAATATTTGGGGAAAGAAAGAAAACATTGCATAGAATGTAGTCCAGAAGTTACAAATGATATGAACCAAAAATTCCATGTGGTCTTAGTCTTAGTCTTATGAAATACATGTACTGTACAGTGTACACACAAACTTTGACAAGAAATTCATTTCCAACAACAAAATAAAAAATCGGGGCCAATGACAATGTATCCAAATCATAGTAGTGGTTCCAGCTTTTCTACTTATCATAACAAAAATCACGTATTTTAAGGATTACATATTTGTTGAAAGGATGAATAACAAATAATCCTCATATTTTCCTGATGAATGTTATCAAACATAATATACAGCGTTCATTCAGCTAAATTAAGTAGTCAATTCAAAACCTATATATCAACTAAAACAAACCCAGAATTAAAACCAAATAGCAGAATCCCAAGAAACCAAAAATCCAATAAAAATTGCATAGAAAAAAAAGGGAAAAAGAAAATCTAATAACAAAAATTTCATGATTCTTCTTTGCCACAGATTTGACAACAAAGGAAGAAGAAGAAAACGTGGAAATCTTCAAAGGAAAAAAAAAAAACAAAAACAAAAAAACTTAAATCCAGAGCAACCCACAACCACAAACCAACAAAATTCCATGAAAACAAAAAAAAAAAAAAAAAACTTAAATTTAACAAAATTCCATGAACAATTGAAGCGGATAAAGAGAGAGAGCAATATATAGAAATTAAGGAGAGTAAAAAACATGTTTTAAATACCTCAAAATAATTTGCCAACATAGAATATGATAGGCTGGATTGAGCGACGATGGAGAGGCAAAGAGAAATCGATGTAGTGGCGGTGATTCGTGGTGGCGACGGCGGCGGGAGGATCTGGGTTTTGGGGTGCCAGTGTATATTAGAAAACAGAGAGGTTGTAGGGTTTAGTACTTAGACTTTGACGTGAAGGCTGAAGAGGGAGTTGTATAGTGGTATTGGGGTTCTAAATTGATAAATTCTAATATAATAATAAAACGTTAAAAAGAATTTTAAAAAAAGAAAGAAAGGTGACGTGAAGGCTAGGGGAGTTGTATACTTGTATTAGGGTTCTAAATTGATAAATTCTAATATAATAAAACATTAAAAAGAATTAAAAAAAAAAAGATGACGTGAAAAATTGTGGAGCTAGCAAAGGCTTTAGTTATATATATATATATATATATATATATATATATATATATATATATACTAGTCACTAACCCGTGCATCGCTACCGGATGAGTTTCAAGGAAAAAAAAAGAAATAATTTTTATTTATCAGTTTTTTTGTGGGAATGAATAAGAAACCTAATTTTATATATATATATATATATATATATTTATATAATATGATGTGATATATACTAAAAAGTGGCCATTAAAAGGTCATAACTATTCAGATTAGATATACCAAAAGGTGCCTATTAAAAGGTCATAATTTTTCATATTTGATATATATTAAAGGTACTTATTGGCCAAAAATGTGTCTATTAAATAAAAATGTGTCTATTGACAGAAAATGTGCATATTGAATGAAAATATGCCTATTGAGGGGTTATAATTTTTTGGGTAAAAATAGTGGTTCACATTCATTTAGTAACTTCTTCTTAATTTCTTCTCTTTCATATTTCTTAGAAACACAAGAAACCTGTGAGTCTTATCCAAAACTTCTAGTTGTAAGTTAATTTTCTTTGTTAAATAGTAAAAACGTCCAGAAATCAAGTCACACCAATGGTGGCAACAATAATATTGAACAATTTCTTTATTTGGTTACTTTTTCTCAACATTTTATCTTTTATCTTTCTTAAAAACATACAAAACATGTGGATCTTTTTCAAAATTTCTATTTGTAAGCAAGGATGTCAATACCGTATCGGAGGCTGTACCAGTTTGGCCACCGGTACAATATATTTCAGATATCGGTCAATACCGGTGTACCGTTTCGGGTTTACCGCTATTTTATATATTTAATATATGTATATATACACACACACACATACACACACAAAATCTCTATTTACCATAAAACAATACCTCAAAAATTCATGTTTACCATAAAACATTACTTCAATTAAGAACAAATAATTCATAGTTTTAAACTTTAACATCAACATCAAAAAAAAAAAAAAAAAAAAACACACACACAATATAAAATTGTTCATTACACACAAAGAAAACAGGGGCTTAGAGACAGAGCAGAACGAGTACTGGGTAGTGAGAGACAGAGTGGCCGAGAGAGTGAGAGACAGAGCAGCAGAGAGTGAGAGACAGAGCAGCGGAGCTGCCTAGAGAGTAGAGACAGAGTGGCCGAGAGAGTGAGAGACACAGAGCAACTGAGAGAGAGCGTGAGAGAGAAAGAAAGAAAGAGGGATGTGCGGGTACTTGGTAGTGCTAGGGTTTTAGAATTAGGATTTAGGAAAATTACCATGTTGCCCTTGAAAAATGTCAAAATTAACAAAACAGGGGCTTTTTCATGTTTTGGTCCGGTATCCAATTACCAGCCGGTAAAGCCGGATTTCGCCGGTATAGCCGGTACGATGCTGGTAGTTTTCCGGTACGAAACAGAGGGGTCGAGCGTATCGGATTGCTGGCCGGTACAGTACGGAATCGATAACCTTGTTTGTAAGTCGATTTTTTTTAAAAAAAAATAATAATAATAATGAAATGGTCTAAGAATCAAGCCACACCAACAGTAGCAATAATAATATTAAATGATTTCTTTACACACCTTACGAATCCTATTCTTCTTAGATTTCTGATTCTCTTCCCTACAAATCAAAACAATCCAAAAGTATTTAAATATATTATACCACGAAAATTGATAAAAAATCAACCAAATTCATATAATATATTATAACAATGATTGTTATATATATATCATACAATTGCAACCGTTATATAAAAGGTCAATTTAGTGGGCCATTAATAATAACTGAACATTAACGAAATCTTTCAAAAAGTTTATCAAATAGTGCAATCAGTTATTGCTATATATAAATATATATTGTGTATAGACAAGAAAAAAATTAAGGTTGAAAACAAAACTCCCTTTATGTGCAAACAAAACAAAACTCCGTTTATGTGCAAACACGATTTTATTTATGCAAATGCAATCACCAATAGTAGAACTTATATAATTATCCCAATTCAATCACAAAAAAACTTCTCAAAACTTATTTAGTGCACAAACAGAAACTTTCCACAGAAATCACAAAAATAAATTGAGGAAAATTTGTCTTAAAGGAAACTCAAAAATATCTAAGGGAAAGCTGTTACCACAACATTGAATGCTCTGTAGCTAATTCCCTGGCCGCATTAATGAGGAAGTGACCTCTGAACAGTACTTTTCCAGCCTTATAACTATCCTCCAAAGACTTCTAGAGGAGGCTGATGGGACAAGTATCAGCCTAAGCCATTAACTATCCACGTGTAAGGTAAAGATGAAGGAAGAGATGTAGTATAAATGAGAATAGAGACCCTAGAGGAAGGAGATGGGAAAACAGAGAAAGAACACTGTAGTAATCACAATTGCACTTGTATTCTGTTTACTTGATTTATATGAGCACTTGTCTCCTCGGACGTGAACACTTGTCTCCTTGGACAAGGAGTTCATCCATATTAGCCGTTGTCCAATTCACTAAAGCCTAGTTTTTTGACCCACTCTCTACAAATTTATTGTACTGGGCTCACTAGGCCAAGATCCCATACATTTTGGGCTTGGGCTGCAAATCGTGTCCCTACAATTATGATAGCCTATTATCGTCTCAATTGTCTGGAAGCAATCTTGGAACAATGTGAACTATGAAATGGAGGAACTTTATAAGAAAACATATAAAATAGAACACATATTATAGCAGGAACAATATAGTCCATAGATTTACTCACATACATAACTCAAACCAAATTACAATAAAACCCACACACTCGCACAAGTTCCTATGACTCATGCTTCTCAACATACAAAAAAGAAAGTTCCTACGACTCGCCTTGCAATTGCCATAAATGTTTAATAAGATCCGACTGGAGTTGAAAATGAATTTCTTGGTCTCTAATGCGTCCATGCCTCTCAATGTATGACAAAAATTCATCACTTTGTTCATGTAACACTTGCAGAGGAGGATTATCCACTCCATCATTTTGTTCATAATCCAAGTTTACCACGTTATTATCATCCCGCTCATTTTCAACAATCATGTTATGGAGAATTATGCACACTTTCATGATCTTTTGGAGTGTTTCAAGATGGAAAAATCGTGCAGGTCCACAGACAATTGCGAAACGTGCTTAAAGCACTCCAAATGCACGCTCAACATCCTTCCTACACACCTCTTGGGTTGCTGCAAATAATTTATACTTCTGTCCTTGTGGAGCTGGGATTGTTTTCATAAATGTTGCCCACTTTGGATATATGCCATCAGCAAGGTAATATCCCATTGTGTAGTCATGACCATTGATTGAGTAAGTACTGCAGGAGCACATCCTTTAGCAAGTTCATTAAATACATGAGATCGCTCTAACACATTAATGTCATTATTTGACCCAAGTAACCCAAAAAATGCATGTCATATCCAAAGATCATATGGTGCTACTGCCTCCAAAATAATAGTAGGCTTACGAATATGACCACAATATTGACCTTTCCATGCAGATGGACAATTTTTCCACTTCCAATGCATGCAATCAATTGAACCTAACATACCTGGAAAACCTCGGCGTTTGCCGTGAGCTAATAGTCTAGCAATATTTTTATTGTTTGGCTTTCTCAAGTATTCCGCAGAGAAAACATCAATTACCCTAGTAACAAATTTTTTCAAACTTTCTAATGCAGTAGTTTCTCCAATCCACACATATTCATCTATCAAATCACCTGATACTCCATACGCAAGCATTCTAAGTGCAGCAGTTATTTTTTGTAATGAAGATAAACCAAGTTTTTTGGCACTATTTCTTTTTTGAACAAAGTAAGAGTCATGAGCTTCTACCTTAGATTGAATACGGAGAAAAAGAGAACGCTTCATCCGAAATCTCCTACGAAATAAAGCGGGTGGATATAATGGGGTGGGAGCAAAATAATCAAGAAAAAGCCTCTCATGGCCTACCAAATGATTACGTCGGATAGAACGACGACATTTAAGTTGTGATGTTTCCATAACAAGTTCTTTGATTATCTCATCTTCATCTGAGTCATCAAGAAGGAACTTGCGAAACAAATAGTGATTCATGGATGCAACCTTCAAGACAATTGGAAAGCAATTATTACTATAGATGCAAGATTAAAGTCAAGCGATATAAGCCACAACAAAATGAATATAACCAATTCACGCACAAGTCACAACACAAACACATACATCTAAAAAAAAACAACTTGGAAATACTATGAATGCTCATTGTTCATAGATTTATTCTAAGACCTGTCATCTCAAAACCAAGCATATGATACTAGGAATGTTCAATGAATAGAAATAATTGGATCAAAGACACTCATAGTGGTTGTAACAGCAAGATATATAATAGACATTCATGGTGGCTGTAACACTCATAGTGGATCAAATAATAGTTTCATTGGATCAAAGAATTATATCAATACTTATCACAAGACCAAATGGAACTTAACAAAAGATAAAAAAGATTGCACTTCAAAGTCTTTGTTAGATTGCACTTCAAGTCACAACACAAACACATATATCTAGTTTAAGATTAAAGTTAAGTGACATAAGCCACTACAAAATATATAAGTTACTACCAAAATACATAAAGGCCTACATAAGCCACTACAAAATACATAAAAGCCTAAGCTACATCCAAAATACAATTAAACTCATTAATTACGTGAACTTCGTCTTGCCATGATTTCCTCTTGGAATTGTTCATAAAAAGCTTTTTGTGCTCCGGTCAAGCTACTTGTATCTATCATTATGATTCTCTCCTCCTCTAACCTTTCTATCATTTCAAATTTTTTCTTCTCAATCTTAAGTTTTTCTTCCCTGCTTTCCTTCTCAATCGCAAGTTTTTCCCTCTCAATAAACATTTTTTCCTCTTCCAACCGAATTACATCCTCAATCAATTTCAATTTCTTGGTCAAATATTCCCCTACATCTTTTCCGATAGCTTTTTCTTTCGAATGGCCTCTTCAGCCTTCCTACCAATAGGTCTCTCAAAATTGGAAGTGTCACCAAGTCCGGACCCACAATTCCCTTCGCCAATAGATATTGCCTCTGGAGTTGGAGGCACGGATGATCTCGATTTAACATTGTTAGGATCGGCAAACTTTGGTTGGTCCTTTAACATGAGCCAACAATGGTCAAGAAGAAAGGGTTTCTTGTGCTTCTCTAAATACAAAGCCTTCGCATTAGTAATCTAAAAAAAATTAAAAGAAATATAACATGATTAATATCTTCAAACTATTGGTGAATGGACATGTTAACACTATTGCAATATAATTTATACCTTATCTTCTTCGGTTATACTACTTTGATGATGTGCGTTAACTTGAGTCATACACCCAGCAAACTTATTTGTCTTTTCACTAATTGCTCCCCAACGACTTAGCAAGGAGATAACAGTACGTGTGGTACAAAATGTATTGTACTGCATGAAATATTCCCAAACTTTTTGACAAAAGGTATTTTGTGTTTGTTCATTATTATTTATGGCATCAACACTAGTATTGAGCCATGCTGCCACTAGGAGTTTATCTTCCTCTACACTAAAGTTAGAGCCCCGTTTTCCTTTTGTAGAAGAGGCATTTTCAACTTGAGATGGAGGTGGAGGTGGAGGTGGAGAATCAAAAACTGACACAGGAGTATTTTGAGACGTTCCCAAAAATTGTGAGTCAATTTCTATATCCTCGTTCATGATACCCGTGAAATATGTTAGGTCTCTACGTAACTCTGTGTCCCTACGTGACTCCATAAAATTAGAAAAAAAATATATAAACTTCCCTGCACACAGAAAATTCCCAAACTAACATTTATATCAAAACTTAAAACACTTAGAATTATAACAATAGTACATGATTATGCATAAATACTTAATTTGACATGTAGCTTAATCTCATTAAAATGACCACAAGAAATCCTTTTTGCGTGCTTCTGTTTACGGTTTTGTGCAACACAACAAATTACAGAGACAACAAAAAATGTAAACTTCCTGCACAAATTACAGAGACCACAAGAACTTCTATTACAAGAAAACCACACAACAAATTCCTGCAAATAGAAAATTCCCAATACATTCCAATACAAATACATTCTGTCCATTCAGATGTTATACCCAGAAAAAACAACCACAAAATCCCAATACAAATGACAGAACTTTTCATTGAGCAAGAACGGCAAAAAAATTATTGCATCTAAAATAATAAACTGAAAGAACAAGAAAAAGAAATCCTTGAACACATTCTTTGATGTTATACCCAAATCAAAAATCCCACATTCTTTGATGTTATACCCAAATCAAAAATCCCACATTCTTTGATCATATACCCATTCTTTGATGTTATACCCAAATCAAAAATCACATACCTCACACAATTCAACATCTTTGCAAACAATCCTACATAGTGCCAACTGCCAACACACCATATCACATAGCTATATTTTTCACATAACACCAAGTGTATACAAAGGTTTTTTTAATTTTGCCCAAACATCCATGAAACATACTTAACATAGCGACAACACACCATTTTTCACCACAAAATAACACCATAACATTGCATGATGACACAAACCCAGAAAAATTAAGCCAAAACAACGAACACCCAGATGAAAAAATTCACTACAAAATGACAAAGACAACTGACCTAAAGTGGATCGGCTAGGATGGCGTGGGTCTGAGGCGATCGACGGCTGGGACGATTGGTGGGTTGAGCTTCAGTGGGAGTTGAGAGACCGAAGTTAAGAGAGTGAATTGAGAGAGATGGGCGACTGGGATGGCGTCGGTCTGAGAGAGATGGGCGGCTGGGACGGCGTGGGTTTGAGGAGATCGGCGGCTGGGACAGCTGGTGGGTCAAGCTTCGGTGGGAGTTGAGACACCGGAGTTGAGAGAATGAATTAAGAGAGATGGACGGCTGGGACGGCGTGGGTCTGAGGTGATCGGCGGCTGGGACAGCTGGTGGGTCAAGTTTCGGTGGGAGTTGAGAGACTGGAGTTGAGAGAGATGGGCAGCTGGGACAGCGACGGTCCAAGAGAGATGAGCTTCAGAGTCAAATGAGATGAGAGTGAATGAGAGAGAAAAGAATGAAAAAGAAATGTGCAATGGATTATTTTAATCAAGCCGGTGGAATAAAATAATAGTTTTTTTTTTAGCTCTCATGAACAGTGCACATCTATAGCAGTGGAGCTAAAAAAAATAGATTTAACTCCACTGCTGGAGCATCATTTTAATATTAGTGTAGTTAAAATATAGTAATATAGTATTATAGCTACACTGCTGCAAATAATCTAACAGTATAAAATCCCTTCATTTCTATTTATTTTTTAAAATCAAAAGTGACCTTCGTCTTTCCTCTATTATATTTATTATTATTATTATTATTTCTATTTCTTTTTTTTGCAAGATGAACACGTTTCCTTTGATTTTGGTCGACAAGCACTATCTTTCTAGATGTTGCTGAGGGCTGTAGGCTGTACGGATCCGGATCCTCTCCATTCCAATATGAAATGGAGAGTGTCCGGTTAAAGGCTGAGATTGATTCAAAATCAATCTATGGCCTAAAACCAGCCACGCCATTTAAAATACACTTAACAGAGCAATGAGTTACTTAACGTTAGTTTTCAACGTTTCTTCTCACTTCTCACTTTCTCTGTCTCTCTCATTCTTCTGTCTCTTCTCACCTTCTTTGTCTCTCTCATCAAAACTCCATGGCTCCTCTCTCTCTCACCTCAACCGAGTTTCTCCCTCACTCTCCCTAGCGCTCCACTCTCTCAACCCCGACTGCGCCTCCACCGGTCTCTCCACCTCCACGCTTGCTCTCTGCCTCTCCCTCAACCCCGTCACTTCCCGCATTCCCAACTCAAACCCATAAGCAAAAACAAAGAAAAAACAGTATATAGTAACTCACCAGCTGAGATCCCGACCCCACACACTCGCACCCTTTTTAGACCCAGATCAGAGAGAGAGTAAGGGTTGGGGTTTGGAGAGAATCGGGTGTTTAAGTGAGAATTTGATGCTTTTCAGACCCAGATGGGTTAGGGTTTGGATAGAAACGGGTAAGAGAGAAGTTGATGCTTAATCTCCATGGTTACAGCTAGCAGCCACCGTGTTCCGCTCCACCAATTCCGACGGTGGCTCTGGTAAAGTTCCCCTGTCTCTCTCTCTTTGATTTTTCCTTCTTTTAATTTTTTGTATTGTATTAGGATTTCGTTTTCTTTTGAAAAAGAAACTGAATTCCCTGTTGTACTTGGGAAAAAAATAATGTGGAATTTGTGTTATTCGGTACAGTTTGTGTTCAAGTGAAAATACAACAAAAAAACAGAATCTGTATGTATACTAAAGTAAATGATGATTTACCTATGATACTAAATCTATGATTGAGCCGAATAGTTTTGTTGAATTTGATCAAAGTAGATCTATTTGAAAGACTGGTGAGAACTGATGGTCAAACTCCCTCATACAGGGAGCTGTGAAGTGCCATTGGGTTAGCTATACTTATGATCTGATTGTACTCCTTAGCAATTAGCTGATATCTTAGATTGATACGGAGGCTTTAGGATTTATCTTGTTCTAGTACATACTGGTTTAATAATTGGTTGTTTTTTGGGACTGTCTTGTTTGTTTCCAAAGTGTTATTTCTTCAAAATGTGTTTTTAGTTGGCTAAAGGTTGAATTTTTATTTTGTGCTTGTTTTATGTCTTTCATGAAAAATCTGATTTGTAAACAGTGGCCAAAAGGCCATTGGCTATAATTGAGAAGAATAGTTTGTTGAATTTGATCACAAATTAGCTTCATTTGAAACAATGGTGAGAACAGGCGTCAAAGTGCTATAAGGTTAGCTCTACTTATGATTTGGTTATACTCCTTATCAGTTAGCAGATATGGGGGCTTTAGGATTTATCATAGCTTATTAGATATTGGTTGATTTTTGGGACTCTCTTGTTTGTTTCCAAAGTGTAAGCAAACTTGCAGCACTACTTCTTGCACAGAAAAAATAAAGTTCTTTTTTTACTAGAGACATGCTTTCTTGTAGCTAAATTCATGGGCAGTATTTGGGTACAATTCCATTATCATGATCAACTTGTGAGTATTTAGGTAGTTTTAGTTGAATTATGGCTTGGAGTTCTGTGTAGCAAAGAGGCTTGATACAAATAGCTCAAGCTTGTGACTTTCAAGCTACTCACTGTGAAGCAAACGAATCCCTGCTTGATCTAATTTTTATGTTTTAGCTGTTCCCATAAAAGTTTCAAGTCCTTCAAGGCGATTGGATTAGTTGTAAATGGATGTGATGGTGGTGATCAGCAGTTATTATTACCATTAAAGTAATGCATGATAGGAAATTTTTTTGGTCTTATTGTCATTTATCAAGTTTCTTTACTGCTAGATCAAGTTTTTTGGAAATTTTGATATATGTTTATCAATGAAATCACTCTTTTGTTCTTTTGTCAGGTTGAATGGCATGATTATAGGTATGCTATTCTTCTTTTGATCACTAAGAGCGAGAAAAGGCGAGTGCTGGAGGGATTTGTGAAGACCATGAAGCTGGCTTTGTTCATGATTTTTTATTTTTTTTTTGGAGAAATTGTTCATGAAATTTTAGATATAAAGAACATGACTCGTATCTATTTTAGTTGGGATCAAAATCAAGATGTAGCTATTTTGGCTTTCTTGAAACACTGAAATCACATATTTATATTGTAAAGCTAATTTAGCTAAGCTATAAAGCCTTTTTGTTTTGGGTTTTGTTCATTTGGTTGTGGATAAAAATTTCAATGAATTTTTGTTGTCTTTGAGAATCATAATTATGAGCTTGTCTTTGAGAAGAAATTACTAGCTTTTATTCGCGCTGGTTGTGCCTTTTATATAAGTACTTTGTGATGACTGATTTGGAGCCACTGAAGCAATTAAGGATTAGTTTCTTAAAGATTTATAAGATACTTAAAAGCAATCCTAACATATTTATTGCTAACAAAATCAAAGGCCATAGCTTGGAGAAACTAGCACGGTTATATATTACTTGTGCAGCAATTTTACTTCTTTAAGATAAGTAATATGAGGTGGAATACTGCCAGCCACAACAAATTTACAGTAGATGCTGTAGATGCTCCTCAACTGAGAATGGTCGTGCTTCAATTTTTGCTGTATGACCGATGCTTCTAAAGCCAAAAGTTAAAAATCAAATTATTATTAGAAATCCGTCAACAACAAATAGAATGCATCTTGAAGTTAAGCACTAACAGCTTAGGATTCTTTGAAATTTTATTTTAATACAAAACAAGAAAAAGGAAAGGGAGAGAGTTAAAACCATTGCACTATTCATAAGCTCAAGTGTGCAATCTCAGGTGGAAAATCTGCTACTGATTGTGTGGAAAAAAAAAAATCCACAATACTCTATTGTAGGAATGTGAGAATATCACGTGAGAGAACAATTAGTACCTAAATATAAATAATTACTACTAAGGGAAAATTACTGTGAAACAAATCATATTTTGCTATCATTTCTAGTAAATTTTTTATATAAGTACAATCAACCTGAATTTATTAACCGAATAGAAAATTAAAAGGGATAAAGGATTCAAAACATTGTTTTTCCAGTATTAATCACACGTAAGTAGTGATGGTTTATATGGCAATTACAACAAATATTCTGTTACATTGAAGCTCCAACTTCATCTGAATTCACTGCAACTCCATTAGGGGCATCATCTCCATGTAGCTGAGCAGAAACATCGTCTATGGCTGAATTCAATTGAGCAATCTTCTCTGTTAATATTTTGCGGGTTCTCTGTAGTCATCACACCACCAATGCAATATCAATGCATTGCAAACATTTAAAAAAAAAATGATAACTAAAACAATATCAATAATAGTTAAAAAAGGATGAAAATACAAGTTAACACAAACAATTTGTACAGTGTTTCTTTTTCTTTCTTTTTTTTTATTGAAGCACAATTCATAAAGCTTACTTATACATACGAACCATTATATTTTTCTTGTTTTTCTTATGACAACCAACCATAACTAGGCCTTTATTTGTAACCAAAAAGACTTTACTTTCAAAGCTGAACACATTAACAAACATGCATACACACATAATGAATAATTTAAAGGATTGCAAATGCAGGAACAGCTTCTCACCTCCAAAGTTTTCTCCTCATCATATATAAATTTTGGCAACTTCCTCATCAGATCTTTTCTGTCAGCTCCAGCAAGTGCCTTGCTGGAGCTAAACTCATCAGTACTTCAGCATAAAAAAAATTTGAAAAATAAATAAATAAACAGTGCATCTGAGCTGTTAATTGTAAGAATAGTATATAAACCACATCAATAGCCCAAAAGTGAATCAATAGCCCAATACTTACTGATGCATCACATGGCTGTTTAATTAGGCCAAATAATTACATACATTAACATATTTCTTGATACTATGACTTTAAATGAAATATTTTTACTCTATAGGCTCAAAAATGTGACAAAAACACATTAATTACTCCAATTAATTAGAGCCTAAGGAGACAGATGCACAACACTCTCATTACAAATCCACTAACAAAGATACTTGCACAATTTGGTTTTCCATCAAATAAACCAGATTTTAGATCATTAAAGTGTCAAAACAAACACATACACTACTCTACTTAATTGATAACCTAGGGAAACACAGACACCCAAGACCAAATAAGTTGGATTTCAGTAGGTATATTTTCTCAAACATCTTCAGTGCATTTCACAACTCAAACCACAATAGTAACATAGGGAACGAGAAAAAACTGATCCATTGTGACAAACTTCAAACTAAGAAATTATTATCAAGCTAAGAATCATAGTTCTGTTTCAGTGAAAGAAACTAAGGAATAAGAAATGGATAATCTTAGGCAAAGAAATCAGGATCAGAGGAAAAAATCATAGATTTAGTATCATAGGTAAATCATCATTTACTTTAGTATACACATAGATTCTGTTTTTTTGTTGTATTTTCACTTGAACACAAACTGTACCGAATAACACAAATTCCACATTATTTTTTTCCCAAGTACAACAGGGAATTCAGTTTCTTTATCAAAAGAAAACGAAATCCTAATACAATACAAAAAATTAAAAAATCTTCTTTTTTGTTGAGAAAATTAAAAGAAGGAAAAATCAAAGAGAGAGAGACAGGGGAACTTTACCAAAGCCACCGTCGGAATTGGTGGAGCGGAACACGGTGGCTACTAGTTGTAACCATGGAGATTGAGCATCAACTTCTCTCTTACCCGTTTCTATCCAAACCCTAACCCATCTGGGTCTGAAAAACATCAAATTCTCACTTAAACACCCGATTCTCTCCAAACCCCAACCCTTACTCTCTCTCTGATCTGGGTCTAAAAAGGGTGCGAGTGTGTGGGGTCGGGATCTCAGCTGGTGAGTTACTATATACTGTTTTTTCTTTGTTTTTGCTTATGGGTTTGAGTTGGGAATGCGGGAAGTGACGGGGTTGAGGGAGAGGCAGAGAGCAAGCGTGGAGGTGGAGAGACCGGTGGAGGCGCAGTCGGGGTTGAGAGAGTGGAGCGCTAGGGAGAGTGAGGGAGAAACTCGGTTGAGGTGAGAGAGAGAGGAGCCATGGAGTTTTGATGAGAGAGACAAAGAAGGTGAGAAGAGACAGAAGAATGAGAGAGACAGAGAAAGTGAGAAGTGAGAAGAAACGTTGAAAACTAACGTTAAGTAACTCATTGCTCTGTTAAGTGTATTTTAAATGACGTGGCTGATTTTAGGCCATAGATTGATTTTAAATCAATCTCAGCCTTTAACTGGACACTCTCCATTTCATATTGGAATGGAGAGGATCCGGATCCAGGCTGTACCTCACATGTCTTTGTTTGATTGTTTCCACTCTCAAAAAAAAAAAAAAAAAAAAAACTTTAAACGTGAATTATTGCTGCTGTGCAATTAATAAATGCAGGAGCTACAATAATTGAGTTGGGCCCTGACTGATTAAGACAATGTCTGTCTGTATCATCCCAAGCTCAAGAAAGTTGCAGGCCGTTTGGCGTTGAGGTAGTGTTGTGAAAATATGTTTAAGTTAAAAGATATTGTAAAAATATGTGTTACGGTGTTTAATCAATGAAAATTATTGTTTAAACAACAGTACTATACATTCTACTAATTTTTGAAGAAAAATGATAAATGAATCACAAAGTTTTTATTTTTTATTTTTTTTGGTGGTAAAAATAAGTTCAGGTGAGGGTAGGTTTCAAAGAAGACTTATATTAGGCCTATAAATCATTCACTAAAAGAGGACGGTAATTAGCAACAAAACTCGAACTTAGGCCTTTTGAGCAAAGTGTTCGAACCTTATCAACTGAACCAACTTTCGTTGGCGAATCACAAAGTTTATTTGCTATTAAAAAAAAACTTATAAACTAATGTGATAATATAATTGAATATCAAGAGCCTCAATGACATAATTTGTTCTCATTTATTAAGGAACCAGGTTTGAATCTTCTATCTCTCAATTTTGTCTAGCTAATGTAGTAAAATTGATAGGTAATTTTTTTTTCATTTTCTTGTGCTTCATTATTGTATAGAGCTATCAGCTATGTGCTAGTTTGCAGTACATATTGTATTGTTGTATTACACACTATACTGTATTTGTGTACTGTTAGAATTTGATCTTCAGGCTTATATAAAGGACTTTTATATACAATCTATAGTTTATACACAAAATACAATTGAAACTTAATATTTTTTGTTCATATTAAAAAGTTGGCACAGTTTATAAGTATAGTAAGATTTGCAATATACCTGACATTACTTTAATTGGAAAATGTTAATAAGGTTAGAACTCCTTTTGGGGCGGATTCTCAAAAAAAGGTTAGAACTCACAAGTGAAAACCACGTATGGCCAAATCATAGTCTATTGACATTGTCCTCTTGTTTTTTTTTTTTTTTTTTTTTTTTTTGGTTCCTTTAAAAAACAAGGCATTGTCCTTTTTTACCCAAAAAAAAGAAAGAAAAAAAGACATTGTCCTTCACCACTTGGAATGTAGAATCTTTTGCATTGGTTTGCGTGCAATCAATGTGTGGTTCCTGTTATACAGGGGTGGTTCTCATCAAATACGAGACATTGATGGCATGTAACTAATATAAAAGATATATACATTGTTAAACTTATTACATACAAACTGTATTATATTTGTAATTAGTTTGCACGTAACCAATGTGTCCTAGTATATAAGATTCACAAGTGTGGTTCCCATCAAATATGAGATATTGATTGCATGTAACCGATGTAAAAGATAGAGTTAAACTTGTTATATACAAATTGTTTTATTTTATATTTGTAAAAGATAGGGTTAAACTTCTTGTAATGACTCAAGGAAAAGTGTTAGTCACATCTGCGCTATACCTCAAAATGAGTAATTACAATTAAAGTTTTTAATAATTGTTAATAAATCCTAGCTAGATCTACCCAATAAATGACCGATGTGAGACTCAATACACACCTGCACAATACACTTAGAAAACATCCAAATCAAATCTAGGATGTCACAATACCATTTTACACACACCCTCAAAAGCAACTGAAATTGTGACTTGATTCAAGTCAAGATTACAATTGCTTTCAAAAGTGTGTATAAAACTATGTAAAATAGTTTCTGTGTAACAAACACTACCTAGGTGGATATTTCTCCTAGAACCTAACAGGGTTAGGTACATTATTCAAGTCACAATTTCAGTTACTTCTGAGGTTGTGTGTAAAATTATGTAAATTAGTTTCAGTTTACCAAACACTACCCATATGGATATTTGATATTTCTCCTGTTGGTGGTAGGTACATTATTCTTGTGCCATTAGTGAGATAGTGGCTACCATTGAGACTCTCTCAATATTTAAACGGTAGAGCCATGCACCTCTTCTAGTGCATAAGGCTTCATTGGAGCATAGCATAGAGGTATATCAGATTACAATGGGTCAGTTTGGAGGGCCAGAAGAAATGGCAATTACACTCAACAATGGCTTCCAGATGCCAATAATCGGTCTAGGCGTTTGGCGCATGGAAAAAAATGAAATGAGAGACCTCATTATCAATGCCATCAAGATTGGTTATCGCCATTTCGACTGTGCTGGTAACCTTCACTCATCACTTGTAGCTTATTGTATATGTGCAACATTTCTTCTGTGTTTTCAGCTACTCATTGTGATTACATTGTATTCTTCTTCTAAGGTCTAACTTACTTATTTGATTTGTGAAATAACAGGCAAACTGTGGGCAATTTAAGACGTTAGAAGTTATAAGCAAACTGATTATTTTCAATTTTGCTTCTAAGTACGTTCTAGTTAATCTAGCTGAAGTTTGAAGCTAGTTCCTACAATGGACACTTGTTACCATATATTGTGAGGGTTTTATGGTATAGGCCAAAATACTAGTTGAAGGTCTTTTCTTTTCATTTTGAGAGAATAGTGTTATGTTGTTGAAGCAATATGAATCATATGATTGTTTAAGTCGTTGAATCGTATATAAGGTAATAGCGACAAAAATATGTTAATATAGATAATTTTAGATCCAAAAACGCATTGCCTTATTTGGTTGATACGAGAGAAAAGAAAAGTAAAGACATCAAATCTATGAAGCCCAACTTTTGTACACCGTCCGATTTGGGCAGAAATAGAAAGAAACAATGCAATGAAAATGTGTACTATCACATATTTGGTCTGAACAAAGTCATTTTCACGGATTGGGTATTGCAGCTTATCCAATTCACACACTTTCTCTCACAAATTTTTTTATAGTTTTCACTTTTTAACTTTCCCTTGGTATATTTCAACTTTCAATTTCAGCCATGAATTAAAATTGCATCAGGTGCAATACCCTAAATATTGTATTGTATTGCACCTGATCTAAATCTCATGTTCAAAAAAAAACTGACAATTGATTTGATAAGTGTGCACTAATTTTTATTTGGGTCTACTATTGATATAACTTTTTTACCTATGATTAATAATAAATCACATCGACAAATGTGAAATTTTTTATGTATATAGACTCTTTCTTTGAGTTTTCGTGACTAAAAAATTATATTTGCCCATGAGTTTTTATCCCCTTTAAATTCATGTGGGCATACAAAGTAAAATATATAAATTTTTCTTTCCACTTCCCTTTCCTATGCAAACCAAACAGATGAAAGATTAATATATGTTTCTCTCTTTTTTTTCCTCCTCCCTTTGTTTCCAAACATATTTTCATTTCCCTTACTACCAATTTCTTTCCTACCTCTTTTTTTTCTTTTCTTTTCTTTTTTCTCGCCCCTCACAACCAACCACAATGTTAGAGTGACGGTCAATTTTGACTATAAAAATGCACTTGGTTAGGTTGCTAAGAATGTTCTAATAGAGGTTTTATTCTTTGTCCCACTTTTTATGTTTCACTAAAAACAATTTGTCACATATTTTTTTATCTTTCTTTATAAATAACCAAAAAATAAATGGAAAAATAAATAAATATATGCATGCATAGTGCAATTGATGAAGTATAAAGTAAAATACAAATTTTGTGTTATTAAATTCATTGATTCCATTTTAAGGTGTTCATAAGATAAACAATGGTTAGTTAACAATGGATTGAGACCTTGCAATATTACCATGCAATAGAACTTTTGATGACAGAGATTAAAAGTTAAAAAAATTTACTTTGAATCTTAATATTTGGATCAAAACTTTTAACTTTTTTACCATGTAATCTTCTCAACTTTTTCCTCTAACAACGGCATGGTGCAATAGCCCTAGCTATGGTGCCTGATCTGGATCCAGTTGACAAGGTTGGTTGCTTTACAGTTCACTATAAGAATGAAGCAGAACTTGGGGAGGCACTTGCAGAAGCATTTCGGACTGGGCTTGTCTAGAGGGAAGATATTTTCATTACCACCAAGGCCAGTTTAACTTCATTTATAATTAAAAAAATTTGATTTGATTTTTTGGTTTAGTATCAAACTATAATTGCTTAATTATCACATAAATTCAAGCAAAATGAACAAAGTTTTCTTGGCTTTTTTTATATCCTAATTGCAGCTCTGGAATTCAGACCATGGACATGTTGTGGAGGCCTGTAAAGACAGTCTGACGAAGCTTCAGTTAGATTATCTGGATCTGTACCTTGTTCACTTCCCTATAGCCACCAGCCATACCGGTACTTCCTGCTTGCCTGTTTCATCATATTTGGTATCCTTATCTTCAATGTAGTGTAGTTAAAGGCCAGTAGGCCACAGTTCATGACTGCTTAACCTGAAATAATAAATTTTGCAACTAGTTAGGGGTTCGTTGTGATTGGTACATAATAAATTAAAATACCGGCAGTGGTGTACACATGTAAAAGCGAAGTTAGTTTAATCAGAACTTGCCACTTTAACAAGTTACGAAAATATTGAAAAAAAGAAAAAGAAAAAGAAAAAGAGAGAGAGAGAGAGAGGCGCCATTAGCATTGCTTGGCTAGAAATCAAATAAAATATGATGTAAAAATGAGACTTCAAAAACAGAAACTAGTTGACTTATAGTAACTTAAATAATATTTTGTTGGGTTTATTAGCCAAACCAGAATGAGACGAAAAAGGGTGTGTAAAATGAGATTACTTGATGGGATCGAAGGCTTCTAGACTTCTAGTTCACTGGTTAAAATGTCCATATATTGCCTCTCTTTTGTCACTTGTCACTTTGTCAGTCTAGTTATAAATGATATTCTGCACTTTGGAAATGCCATCTTTGAGTTCATTTTAGCATTTTTGGGCCCTTGACAAGCAATTAGAATCATGGTCCCCTCATGTATGGTGATTTACACTTTTCTCAATCTGTCGTATTCCAAACGCATGCAGGAGTTGGCACAACTGCCAGTGCACTGGATGAGAATAAGGAGCTGGACATAGACACAACCATATCCTTGGAAACTACTTGGCATGATGTGGAAGATCTTGTTTCCATGGGTCTGGTTCGTAGCATCGGGATCAGGTGCAACGAGCCTATAGCTAGCTAGCTTCTAACATTTCCAATTACTTTCCTCTGGATGCATGGGAATAATGCATCACTTTAATAACTCTGCATAATTTCTTGTGACTTTCTTTGATACGTGTGATGTCCCAATTTGATTGATTATGTGATGTGTGTGGTTGTGTGATGAGTCCTACATCGGACATATATTGGGTTGAACTGAACTTTATTAACAATTACAAAGAGCTTCAATTATGACTAGTCCTTTTAGGTATAGCGTAAATGTGACTAGCGTTTTTCTTTAGGTTGTTACATATGGTTATTTAAGTGGATCCTCTCCTTTTGAAATGGATTCATTCATGATTAAAATTCGTGATACTTTGCACACTGTTAGATCTAGAAAATAAAATCTTAATTGTGAAATTGACTTTTTCCATTCCAAGTCAAACTGAGAGGATCATGACTATATTTTATTTTCCGGACTTTTTAGTATATAGTCCTTTGTTATCAAAGAATTTGATTGAAATGTACTATTCTTATTTGCAGTAACTATGACATCTTTCTAACCAGAGATTGCTTAGCTTATTCCAAAGTAAAGCCAGCAGTGAACCAGTTTGAAAGTCACCCTTACTTCCAGCGTGATTCTCTGGTCAAATTCTGTAGAAAGCATGGGATTTGTGCTACAGCCCACACTCCTCTAGGCGGTTCTGTGGCCAACACTGAATTGTTTGGTTCAGATTCATGTTTGGATGAGCCAATTCTCAAAGTAAGTTCACTCTTCATACATTGCCTGAGAGTGTTCATTTGGATGAACTTAGTTTCATTGGCTTCTTTAGTTTATTTTGACAAAATAAACTAAATAAGCCAATGAAACTAAGTTCAGATAGGAGAGTTCATCAAAAATAATTTTGTGTGTTGCATAAAAGTACAGATGATACTTTAAAACAATACATTCTCTTTTATGATGAAAATGAGCTCAACCAAATAGGAGAGTTCATCAAAGATGAGTAGTCTAATGTTTTCTTCTTTCAGGGTCTGGCTAAGAGGTACAAAAAGAGTGTGGTTCAGATTGTTCTTCGGTGGAACATTCAAAGGAACACAGTTGTCATTCCAAAGACATCAAAACTTGAGAGACTCAGAGAGAATTTCCAAGTTTTTGATTTTAAGCTGACCAAAGAGGACATGGACTTGATCAAAACTATAGACAGGAAATATCGGACCAATCAACCCGGCAAGTATTGGGGCATAGATGTGTATGCATAAGATATGTCCAAGATTCTAGTAATTGTTCATTTAGTCTGGCAATAAGAGGAGTTTAAGAACTTTTAGATCGTGCATGAGTGCCAAAACTCCATCATGTGAAACTCTTTGATGTTATGATCTTTAATTTGACTTTGGCCTTGTAATGTGAATTCTTTAAGTACCCTCTGCTATGTAATGGAAGCAATGAGAAAATGGGAAGGATTTTCCTTGATATATCTTGATGAATTTATCTTCAAGTAGATCATTTTCACTTCCCTTACTCTTCTCAAGATTCAAATGGAGCCCAAAGGAAAATGCAAATGTTGAAATGCTACTGCTTTTAAAAAAAAAAAAAAAAAAAAAAAAAAAAAAAAAGAAGAAGAAGAAGGTATAGCTCTTATCTAAGTTGCTAACTTGAACCCACCTTTATTTATATATATACACACACACTAGCCTTATCACATGTACTTCGCGCGTGCGATGAGTCTTTTTTTGGGATTAGTGTCATAATTTTCCATTTATCTTAATTTGAGAGAGAAAAAAAGTGAAAACGTTGGGCTTAGTGGTCCTATTTTATAGCCAAAAAAAAAAAACTTGTGTTTTTATTTTTATTTTGAAAATCTAATTTATAAGTGGATAAAGCAATTTGAAAATCAATAGAAGAATGACCTTATTTTTTAGGCAACGTTTTAATGGGAGTTATCACACACACACACTTCGCGCATGCAACAAGGCTTTTTTTGGGTTTAGTGTCATAATTTTCCATTTATCCCAATCTAAGAAAAAAAAAAAGTGAAAACTTTGAGCTTAGTGATCCTATTTTGAAAATCTAATTTATAAGTGGATAAATCAATTTGAAAATCAATAAAAGAGTGACCTTATTTTTTAGGCAATGTTTTAGTAGGGGTTAGAGTTGTATTTTTACCTGATTGTTTTTTAGTTTTGTCTCTACTTAAACATAGGGGTGTAGGGACATTTTTGAACCAAAAAAATGAGGATCCCAAACAGGAGAAGCCCCTTTAATAGTAATATAGATATATAATTTTGAAATAGTACACTAATATTGAAATATTCTATTCCAATGAGTCAATGACCAATCCAAAACGACTTCTAAAATAGTATTTAAAACTATTTTCCAAATATCCTAGCCAACAGCTGAGGGTTTTCTCAAATGCTTCTTAATTACTCAGTGCTTTAAGATGGGAGACTACACATAGGGATGACAAAAATTCTCCATCCCACCTCGCTCTGCCTTATGCAGGTTTAGCATGTGTTGAAGAGGTGGTGGGATGAGGACAAATTATGCTTGTCTTGCCCATCCTAAATGTGTGTGTACGTTTTAATTAAAATAGTTATAATTTTGTTTTACACATTTTATTACTACCTCTTAAAACACTTGATTTCTCTCTCTCTCTCTCTCTCTCTCTCTCTCTCTCTCTCTCTCTCTCTCTCTCTCTATTAATATTGAAACGAACTTATTAAAAATGATAAAATACCTCCAAGCCACTTATTTTCGACATGCATTTCCCATCTCGCACAATTTTCCTAACACGAAAAAGGAACAAGGTGGGAATTAGTCAACCTTATTTGACCTTATCCTGTCTTGTTGTCATCTCTCATTACACAGGTCTAGGAAATTATTAGGTTGTTGAACATCCTAATATTGTTTATTAGGTTGCGTTTGTTTCAGTGTAAAATATTTTCCGAGTGTAAAATATATTCAGGTGAAAATATTTTTGGAAAAAGAAAATATTTTCAAGTGTTTGGCTGCATTATGAAAATTGTTTTAGAAAATGTTTTCAAGTGTTTGGTTGCATTCTAAAAACCCAAATTTCTACTAGTTTCTCACATTTTCTCAACTTCCAAACAAATTTTATAATGGAAAATTTCAGTATGTACAGTTAACAAAACAAAAATCCATTAGCTCCATTTAGTCACAAGCTAAACTCGGTTAAATTGAGAGAGAGGGAGGAAGAAAGAGTGAGAGATTGAGGGAAAGTGAGATAGATCAAGAAAGAGATGGAGATCGGGTCAACGAGATCGATCTTCAGCGGCGGTGATGAGATTGGTCTTGGGTGGGTCGAGAACGAGATCGGTCTTGGGTGGTGATGACTAGAATGAGATGCAAGGCTTCGATCTAGATGGCAGCAACATTGAGCAAGAGGAAGAAGAAGAGTTGAGGAAGAAGAGAGAAAATAGAGGAAGCTTGGCCGGCGCGATCTGGGCGGTAGGGGCAGCGGTGGGGGTGGCACGATCTGGGCTAGCCGAAGCTTGGCGTCAGACTGTAGGTAGAGCTGAGGTTGGTGTGTAGGATGGAGCTTGGAGCTGAGGTGAGCTTTGAGATTCCTTCGGACCATGTGTGAGAGGAGTGTGTGAGGAGTGAGTAATTTCGGAAAGCATTTGAAGGTAAAATGGAAACTGAAATGATTTTATGGGTTGGCTAGGATATTTTACAGTCAAACTGAATTCTATTTTCAGTTTGACTGTATTTTCAAGTGGTGCCAAACACACACTCGGGTGTAAAATGTTTTCAGATTTTAATTTACCACTGAAACAAACGAAGCCTTAGTCACAAAGGACAATCCAATGGACCTCATTGAATCAAATGACATTCAACTCTATAAATATAATACCTTACTCTTGGGTCTCTCATATATATATATATATATATATATATATATATATATATATTTTTTTTTTTTTCTCTCTCACATTACGTGGATTGTGGACTATGGACCTTAAGAGCATCTCCAGCAGTGTATGTATTCGGGTATATTAGCTAAAATTTGGAGAATCTGTGCACTGTTCATGCTCCGGCAGATTCAGTAAACCTGGATTTTTTTTGGCTCATGAACAGTAGCCCATCAGGTCTAATGGGCTACTATACATTAGCAATCGAATTTCTTGGATTAAAAAATTATACCAGCTATTATTATATCAATTCTTTCTCTCTCCTCTGGATTTTTTTTTTTTTTTTTTTTCTCTCTCATTCTCTCCATTTCTCACATAATCCAAACAAAAAACACAAAACACAAAACAAAATCCAATTCTTAAAATAAAGTTGAATCAAAACAAGCAAATATGAAAAAAAAAGAAAAAAAAGAAAAAGAACAAGCCGATCTGACCCCGTTTCTCACATAATCCAAACACAGAACACAAAACAAATTCCAATTCTTATAAAATAAAGTTGAATCAGAACAAGCAAATATGGAAAAAAAAAGAAAAGAAAAGAACAAGCCGATCTGACCTAGCCTGGTCGTGGGGAGGAGGACGAGTGGCGGTGGGACAGCGGACGTGGTAGTGCATGGTGAACGCTGATCTCCGACGGCATTGTGAACCACTATCTCCAACGGCATGGTGAACACCGATCTCCCAGTCTTTCTCCTCTCTCTCTGTCTCTGTCTTTGTCTCTCTCTTTTCTCTGATGAGAAGAGCAAATTTTTTTTTTTTTTTTTTGAGGAATAGAGAAGAGCAAATGATGTTGCTAGAATGTTCTGGAGGAGAAAAAGAAATAAAAGAAGGGGAATAGAGGACACGTGTGTGGAGGAGAATGAAATGAAAGAATACAAAATAATATAAAGAATAAAAAATCCTAATTGAGAAATTCTACCACAATATTTTCACAATAAATTTTAAATAACAAATCGTTATTAGTTAATATTGGCGAGAAAAAAAAAATTAGAACTAGTAACAACTTTCCACATAAATTTTGTTGTGAAAGTATTGCGAAAAATGTTGTAAATATAACACTTTTCATTAAAAAATATAATTGTTGGGAATAAATATAGGAAGAATAAATGATAATAAAGAATGAATGAAGAAATAATATTTAAATGAAATAGAGAATGAGATAGAGTATCTGTTGAAAATGTATTTGAAAAAATGAGTATTTAAAAGCTATATATCATTATTCATTCTTTAAACAGTACAAAAATTTGCTAAAGCTGCTTGAGATGCACCAAGGTACTGTGAGACATACACACTTTGAGAGGGATAAAAATTAAAAAATTATATATATAGATTGTTAAATTCTCCTCAAAAGGAAAAAGGAAATGTTTACCTTGCCGGCTTGATCGCTTGACCATCATTGGCACTTGGACCAAATCAAACGGTTCGAGTAAATCACACTAAGTTTTTAGCTACATCTTGTTCCTCAAAAAAAAAGAGTCTAGCTACATCTTTAACACCAAAAATAGAAATGCCAGCATCAGCATATTCTTTATCAGCAAAGAACAGCCAAAAACTGACCTCGTTATATACACTCACAACAATCCTCTCTCTTTGAGCTGCAAACATTAAAAAAAAGCTGAGAGGCAGAGAGTTAAAGAGTGTTTAGTAGTGTCTCAAAACTGAAAAAATGGCTGTAACACTCAGCAGTGGGTTCAAGATGCCCTTAGTGGGCTTCGGTGTTTGGCGTGTGGAAGGCAAGGACATCAAGGACATTGTCATCAATGCCATCAAAATTGGGTATCGCCATTTTGATTGTGCTGGTAATTTCTCTCATAAAAATTTAATCTTTTTTGCTTTTTATGAGGTGGGTCGAAGGTTATATTACTTCTAGATTAGCTGGGTATTCAATTTCTTCTGTATACTATTACCGTAAAAAATAACTTTTACTACTATTATTACTTGTAAGAGTGAAACAAATCAAACAGTCTTTGTTCTGGTTCTTTTACTTGTAGAATTGTTGGGTATTCAATTTTGTGGTGCTTGGAAATACTTTGTGCAACCTAGTATGATTTCTGACTGAAAATTGAAACTTTCTCATATTGCAACACTACGTAGATTTTGGGTTTTTACTTTTTGAGTTTATAGATAATTGGAAATTCAAAACACATCTTGCAACATTTCTATTTTTTTTTCCAATGATCTCTGCCAAGACTCAAGAACCTTGTGAGACCAGTGGCAATTATCCCATGGAGGAGAGAACCTGGGTTCAAATTTCACCTCTCCCCACTTATTGTAAGCAAAAAATTTCCAATGAGCTTTGGTTTGAATAGCACTTTCTCCTCTCACAAGAGTGGTTGGATGGTGAGGTAGGGTTGAGAGTTCCTATAGGTGTAACGTGTGTAATGTGTATGTGCTGTATATTGATCAACCTTTGCATCAAAATTGAGAAAATCATTGACATTCAACACTGTTGGAAGAACATAAACTTGAGAGTAGATTTGGCATGGGAGAGTAAATGTGGGAAATTGTTTCATGCTTCATTCCCACCAAAAATGCTCACAATGTTTTTCCTGTGGTTATTGTACTATGTATTCCTTTTGAGGTGTTTATTAGGCATTTGATATTTGACAAATAATGTTGCTTGCAGCTGATTACAAGAATGAAACCGAAGTTGGAGAGGCACTTGCAGGAGCATTTCAGTCCGGACTTGTGAAGAGAGAGGATCTTTTTATTACTACAAAGGTTAGTTTATCTGCGAATTTATGACCTTTATTTGCGTAGTGGTAACTCTCAAGTTTTCCAGATAATGACAGATTCTTTCATTAATTGCACATAAATTGCAGCTTTGGAATTCAGACCATGGTCATGTTTTTGAGGCCTGTAAAGACAGTTTGAAGAAGCTTCAGCTAGATTATCTGGATCTGTACCTTGTTCACTTCCCTGTAGCTACCAAGCATACCGGTAAATCCCGCCTGCCTGTTTAATCATTTTACTATTGCTATCTGTATTTTCTATTGTTTACTGTGAAGTTGGGGTGTACAATTTGTGGGCTGCATAACTTGAAATATCTAATTTGCATATGATGAAAGTGTAGAATGGCTTTAAAAACAAAATAGTTGGCTTTTATAACATGTTATTGCACTGCTTAGGTGGGGATAATGCTGAAAATGGTATTAGTGAGGAATCTCAATATAAGTGCTAGGGAGAGTAGGTCAAGTTCATTGAAGGAACAAATCACTAGGCAATTTTGAGTCTCTTACAAGTTACAAGTGCTTGCTAGCTCCATCTCACCTATAGAGGCGGGAGGCCTACATTTGATGGAAGGCAGTTAATTGAAAAAATCAGTCAATGGGAATTGCAGATTTGTACTTGTGGACTGAGATGAGTCCCATCCCGTTTCATCACACTCCTTTCTCCTGCATAGATGGTTCACAAATTCTCTACTGTGGTTTATGATATTGGTGTTTAGTTCATACTGGTGTGTTGAGATTATTTAAAGCAATTTGCAACTTCTGCATCTGCTTGTGAATCATTGTTCAAAAAAATTTCTTATCCTACTTACATGCAGGCGTGGGTACAACTGACAGTGCTTTGGATGAGGATGGTGTGCTGGAAATAGATACAACCATATCTCTTGAAACCACCTGGCGTGCTATGGAAGATCTGGTTTCCAAGGGTTTAGTTCGCAGCATTGGGATCAGGTGCACTGACATTTTAAAATTTTAAAGCACATTCAAGTGAATAGCATATGTTGCTGTATGTCAGTATGTGACTCTTTTCCATTTTTCATAAAATAATTTCCTTTTTAATCATGCCTTCTGTAATCTGAAATCCTATGCCTCCTTCATTTTAAAGCTTACAAAAGTGGAATGGAACGTGTCAGATTAATCAACATTTATGTTTTTCGATGCAACAACAATATATTACTTGTAACAAGTAATTTTGTTGGTTGGTTAATTGGTCACATTTTATTCTTGAAATGGGTTGGATTGGTATTTGTCTGGATACAGCAAGCAAGATAATCTAGAAAGAATCCCGTTCCATTTAAATCTTCCAGTTTCCTCCAATTTTTATCTAGATGTAAGACACGTGGCATTTAAAAAATCCAATGGTCTTAAAAACCTATGTAAATCAGACAAAATCAAATAAATGTCACATGTCTCATAAATTGGAGGGAATTGGAATATTTAAATGGGAGGGATCTTATCCCAAATAATTCTATTAATTTTAATGCACTTTTTAAATCTAAATAAGTACTTTTGTAAGAATTGAGAAATTCAGTGGCTCCATCTTTAGTTTTCTCTTTTTTATTGTGTGTACGATTTAGGTAGAGTATTGCCACCCATTATTACTAAGAAATGAAAGAAACCTAAGTCAAGATGTTGACTAGAGATAGACATCATAAATATGGTGACTTTATAATACAAAACATAAGTCATGACAATCATACAGATTTTTTTTTTATAGGGTGATTTTTATCTAGAAAGCATAGACACTTCATTTGTAGTGCCCTACCCGTGTCGGACACAGGACACGCCTAGGAAACTTTTGCATCCATGTCCCAGCCGTGCCCTTTTAAAAAAAAAAATGCAGCACACGGGAGGGACACTTATCTTTTATTTCTTTTTTGTTTTAATCTTGAACACTTATCTAGTTATCTTTTATTTACTATTTTAGATCTTATTATTTGGTTTGTATTTTAATTTCTAAACATCATATATTAGTCATGAATTCACTTTATTATCCTTTAGTACTCTCAAATTGATATATGTTTAACATTCACTAATTGTGTAAGCTTCATTTTTTAAGAAGTTATACATATGCATATAGTTGTATAACTTGTGCAGATCTAGCTGCCTTTGTGCCTAGTATACATGTATTAAAATATGGGTAAGGTTTATCCTGCCTGATTTTATGTTCAAAAGGTTTAGTGCATAATCTCATCCAGAATTCCTATTGTTTTTTGGCTGTCGAAAGACGGGCATTAAATTAATTGTGGGCTGTTGGAGAAAGGGTTGAAATTTGACATGACCGGTAAACCTAGTTTGACAGGGTCCAATAACTTGAGCCACATGAATGCAGTAGAGGGAACAACTATCATGATCCATATTAGAAATCATCAGTAACATGGTTTTTACTTTTTTTCATTGAATACAACAATTTGACTAGGGGTGGCAAAATTGGACACGACCTGCAAACCTAACACAACACAATACAAAATTAGCAGGTTATGGGTTGAGACTTAATGGGTTCATGTCATATTTGGGTTGACATGACTGACTCTTTTAATAAACGGGTTGGGTTAGTGTTCAACCCATAGAACCCGTTTGACCTGTTTAATTAAATAACATTTTACCAATATACTCTTCAAACCTAGGTATATAAACTTATTAGTTGTTGTGGTTTACTTTCTTTGACATATTGTGATTGATTATTTGTGATTTTGAGATATGCTTTAGTTTTGAATAATTATTTGTAATACAGTTACTCGTTAGTTTTGAATTTTATATTAAAAATATTTATTTGTTTGTTTTTTCATAATTTTTTTTTATTTTGATAAAATAACAAGTCGACATGACTTACTCGTTTAATAAATGGGTTGTGTCAAGATTGAGGAATCTTGACCTATTTAATAAACATGTCAGGTTAGTGTTGACTCATATAGTCAGATACTCATGAATTGACACGACACGAACTTGACACACGAACACGAATTGCCACTCCTAAATTTGACAAAAACACCTTAAAAATTCTGATGTATTGCATATCCATCCACACATCTTAAAGTAAACCGTGCCATAGTCATCATTTTGAATTTTTATGGTTAGAGAGATGTCTTGGAATCTGATATACACTGTAAGTGAAAGAAAAGCTTCAACATTTTTGTCCTCACTTGAGTATCTATCAGTTTTCAGATCTTTCAAAGTATGGAATTTTGTTCTGATAAAATTTTCTCTGCAGCAACTACGATATCTTTCTAACTAGAGATTGCTTAGCTTACTCCAAAGTGAAGCCTGCTGTGAATCAAATCGAAACACATCCCTATTTTCAACGTGATTCCCTTGTCAAATTTTGTCTGAAGCATGGTGTTAGTATTACAGCTCACACTCCTCTAGGAGGTGCTGCAGCCAACACTGAATGGTTCGGTTCAGTGTCATGTTTGGATGATCCAGTTCTCAAAGTAAGTTAATTCTTCCATTCTTAATAAATAAATTGTCACCTATTATCATTACCCCTGAATTAAAAAAAAATCTGCTTAAGCTCTGGTTTAGCAAAAGTTTCATTATCTTGTTTCTCTCGTGCCAGGGACTGGCTGCAAAATACAAAAGAACTGTGGCTCAGATTGTTCTTCGATGGGGCATCCAACGTAACACGGTCGTCATTCCAAAGACATCAAACCTTAAGAGATTGGAAGAGAATTTCCAAGTTTTTGACTTTGAGCTAACCAAGGAGGACATGGACCTGATTAAAAGTTTGGACAGGAAACATCGAACCAATACTCCTGGAAAGTTTTGGGGCATAGATTTGTATGCATAACTGCATCGGCAATTCTAATCCTACAAGAATAAGAGTTTTGGAGCTATTGGAAATCCTTTGGATTTGAACTGGCATTCGAAACATTTAAACTATTATTTTAATTACTTTTCCATAGCTCTTTAGATCTTTTCAGTTTGAAAGCAATGCTTGCAAGTTTATTATATCATGAGCACTAAACTCTGTAATGTGATGGTTCATATCTGCATCTTGGCTCTGTGGTGGAAGTACTTTTGTGCTTAAAACAGCTTAAGAATCTAATCATTTTAACATTTTCCTTGCATCATTTTTTGAGAACCAACTAGAGCCTTTTGGGAATTGGAGGATGCTCAAAGTTCCTCCATTTGTACCAGATCAATTGCTTAAGCTAATTAAGTAATACAACATTTCTTATGGCAATTTTGCTTGCTTTTAGAATGATATAATAATATTTTTCAAATTCCAATGGATAAATTAGGCAAGCATTAGAGCTCATGGTCATGGTTGCTCTGAATGACATGATGTTAGTTCCCTGGTAGTCTCCAGATCTTGGTAAAAGTAGTAACAACCCTTGAACTGCATTAGATCAAAGCAATTCGGCTCAGGTGTTGGAAGCAATTACCTGGCATCGCAGACTTCTATATTTAATGCAAAAACCTTCCTGAAGTTGTTATATAAACATTTGCCTCCTCCAACATAGCTTGTTTGGTGAAGATGAGCTTAACTGAAACATATTTATACGTCTAACTGCATTACACATGCCTGCAACATGGGAATGGGAACACAGGCATGCGCATGCGCAGAGAGAGAGAGAGAGAGAGAGTATGATTACACACTGATATATTTAAAATAAGAGTTTTAACAAATTGAACGATATATAAAATTGGTTATATATACAGTCAGTAAAACATTTTCATTGCACATATTAGTAGATCTCCAATAATGCTGAGGTATCTCATTCTTATTTAGCTTCATCAAACATCCCCAGCTTTTAACGAGATTCTCCTCTACATGCACATTACACTGTCTAAATATCTATTACTTATAAAATACTTTCCAAGCTGACTTCATCTTAATTTGATATCTGAGAATCCACCAGGTCTTTCACTCACCAACTCATGGTAATCAATCAATATTCAATATATATATATAAATGTATAAAAAAAGCATAGAGCTCCTACGAGAGTGCATAAGGTTCTGTCATGTGGCACTCTAATTTTTCATTTAGACATTTTTACCCTTTTTTTATTAAGTTATTTTTACTGTCACTCACTTTTTACTATTATATAAAATATGGACTGCTCTTGACAATTAGACCAAATGTTACAAAATGAACTACTTTTAAAAATAGACCAAACCTTATAAAAAACACATGCCCAGTTATTACCTTACATATTATGACCCAAGTTTGACCATTCCTACGTATAAATCAAAACCAAAACTTTTACTCTCTTACAAACTCTCTTCCACCTCCCCCACGTATAGATGATAGATGATAGATGATAGATGATACTTCTAAAAAATTTCATTCTCATGAAATAATGTCTTCCTTTATTTCTCAATTTTAATTCAATACACTTTTGTCTATTAATAATGTTCTATGCAATTTATGCAGGCAAATTTTCTTTGCCATCTACCAATGCAACAAAAATATATATAAATCTTGAGATTTCTGAGGTTGCAAAAATAATTGACAAGTGCATATTTCTAAAATTTATAATAACAAAAAAAGTCTAAAAATAGCATATACTATCTCAGAAAATGCCATTTACATAGGATTTTCTTTAAAAAAATTCAATGATAGGAATTGACAAAAACATGATCCTATACAAGAAATACCAAAAATACATGCAAAACAATTTTCATAGGAGAATTTATCTTTAAAGAATATGAAGGCAATAACAGAGATAAAATGCATTGAATGAGATCCTACGAAACAGGTTTGCTAATCATTTCAAATTATACTCATCATTTACATGAAAAAATAATAATACATCATATTATTTACATTAAAAAAGAATACATATTAGCTTCAAAATTTATTGCGGGATGTGAACTGCTAGGGCATTGCAACAATAAGTAACATTGATACAATGATGGGTTGGTATTACATTTTGTGCATGCTTTGTGGAAAGAATGTCAAATCACAATCAGGATCATTTTGGTGTGCAAAATGTGAAACAAAAACAAATCTCCCTATTCCAAGGTTAGAGGCACTCACATTAACTACATACTCTCCAAATATTTATAATATATTCATCTCACTATAACTACTATATATACAATTGCAAACTATTTCAGATACATAATTCAAATTGAAGTTTTTGATGCAACTGACAAAATAACTTTTGTAATATTTGATCAAGATACTGAGAAAATCCTAAATAAATGCTAAAAAACAAACTGAGGTACAACTTATTTAAATTATTAAATTATTGTAAAAGTATTGATCATAATATATATTAAATTCCTCACATGTAGATTGATATTGGAGAAGGAATCCCACATGATTTGAAGAAAATTTTAGGAAAAAATGCATTTTCCTACTTCATTTGAATGAATTCAATCTAACTGATGGTTTTGAAAATTACTTAGTTGCTAAGATTTTTGATGCACTTTCAAATGATAAAAAGGTATGGAAGAAAAAAAAAAAATATATATATATATATATATATATACACACAATCCAATATGCTATATTAACTCTTTTGCTACACTGTTCCTAAATTAACAAAAAATATATATATATAAAAACATTTACAAAAAACTTTCATATCACTGAAATTTAATATAAATGCAAATACTTACAAAAATCTTAATGACAACAAATCCGTAAGTCCAAACTTTGTAAGATCCAGCCAAGAGTCTTCCGATCCAGTGCCAATTCATTAGTGATTAGCACAAATAATGTAACAAAAGAAAAAAGTGATGAAAGTTCAAAAATTGAACAAATAGGGATAGACCAAACTTCAAACATTGAAGATGAATAAACAGATGATGATAATATGCACCTTAACAAGCTTTACAAGTGTCGCCATACCACATTAACAAAGCATTGAAGAAACAAAAAAAAAAAATTTCGTAATGAAACTCTTTATTACATCACATAATAAATATCAATAATATGGAATGAATTAATATGCTTTTATCAATTTTTATTATACAATATTACTCCAAAGTTGTTGTTGTTGTTGTTGTTTTTGTTTTTTTTTTTTTTTTTTTTTTTTTTTTTTTGCTCATTACTTGAACTCATTACTAACAAAATTTTATAACAAATATACTATAATATATGTATAACATTCTTAAAAAAAATTACATAAAACATTATAACATTATCCGTACATCGCACAAGCAACTTACTAATATATATACAAAAGCAGAGACCTCATACAAGAGTGCATGAGGTCCTGTCATGTGGCGCTCTAATTTTGCATTTAGTCTTTTTTCTTACCTCTTTTCATTAAGTTTTTTTTTTTACTATTAATCAAAGGTTTACATTAACTTATTTTTACTGTTATCTCATTAATCTCTAATTAATTGTTTGAGCTTACGCCACACATTTCTTTCTTTTTCATGTCTTTTAGCATACCCACCGTTTTAGTATTAAAAACAAAAGCAAAAAAAAAAAAAAAAAAGACTAATAGTAATAACTAACCAGATAAAGCCCTAGGGAGAGATAGAAAGGCACAAAAATGTTGTGGATTATTAAATGAAATACATTGTTTCACTATTACAATAATACCGGAATAAAAGACTTGAGATTGATAAAGTATTTGTAAAAGAGAGAAAAAGGAATCCGAGGGGCCTCCGTCATACTGGCCTCCCAAGTCTTACCACCATTAAGCTGCCAAAACCCTTATGGGTAATTTTTTTTCTTTAAAAAAAAAAAAAAAAAATTAAGGGCTTAAATATGATTTGGGTTTGAGTAATTTTGTTGGATAGTTTTTGTTTTGGGCATATAAGTAGAGAGAGTATTTGGTGTGCAATGTAAAGTCATATTCTACCGTGGTTTTAAATCATTTAAAAGACACGTGCATACACATTTGCTTACACGGTGTCTTAATGTCACACTATTGATGAGTGAAAGACAGTGAGAGAGTTGGGCATACTTTCATTTTATGGTATGCAATTTGTGTATACAATACAAATTAGTTGATTTTCATGGTCCTGTTACTCTTTTGCATTTATTTTTAATTTCATGATTTTTTTATTACAAATTAATCTTACCTTGAGAAGGTTACAAATGTGCAGTAAAGCTACTAAATTAATTTTTAATATCTCAAAATGGATATATTTCTTTACTCTACTTTAGTTTACTTTTTTTTTTTTTAATAATATATGTACAACATTTTCCAAAACCATCTTACATTAAAAAAAAAAATCATAAAATTATCTATTCATCGCGCAGACAATTTACTATTATTATCAAAGGCATTGATTGAGATCTATTTGGGTTTGTTTATAAAATCAAGGTAGCATGTGGAATCTGATGGAATCCTTAAGTGCACATGGCGTGAATTCCTCTTAAGTTGTTTTTTAATTGCTCATTACTTGAACAAAATAATTATAATGGATATGTACGTGCAATTTATAATTTCTTTTTATTTTTTATTTTTTATGATGAACTCATTACTAACAAAGTTCTATAACAATTATACTAAAATATATATACAACATTCTCCAAAACAATATTACATAAAACATTGCAACATTAGTTATACAAACTTATACAAACTCAAGAGTATTGTCTATGCACCTCTGTGTCAAAAGCTCAATAAAGAAATGGAATAATTGCAAATCGGTTGCTTGGGTAATTGTCAAATTTACGAAGATACCACCTATGTGTTTCTGCTGCCGCAAACGCCAAATTTACCACCTGCCAATGAGAAGAAAAAATAACAGATGTATTTAGATGAGGGTCAAAGTGCACAAAGGCAAAGGAAAAAAAATCATGAAAAATGTAATATAGGAAAGGAATTATACCACAAATCCAAAAAGCAACCAGATTGTGAGATCTGCTCCTCCACTAGCAACCAGAAGACCAGCGTATATAACCTGCAAATTATAATCAGAAAAGCGATTAGGACCATGAAAATGCTAACTATTGGCGTGATCTTGAGTACCTCACAATATCATAAAATACTTGGGAAATGACAACATGCATGCACACACAGTGAGAGAGAGAGAGAGAGAGAGAGAGAGAGAGAGTTACAATTTCAGCCAGATAATGCGGGGATGAAACACTTTCAAACCAATCACCACTAGGGATTACATACTCGTCAACTTGTTCTGTCTGGTCACGTAGCGAGCCCTGCCAAGGAATTCGTAAGGTCAGCCAATGGTAAGATATTGAAAAGTGAAGATTTCAGGGACAATCTCCAACAGGCAAACAAACATTTTCATTCCTTCTCCCCATATACAAGAAAAAATAAGTGAAAATGTGTATCAGCAACGCCTATGGAAAAAGATCATTCCAGTCTGTTGGATATCTCGTTTAGGACAACGAAATTATGATCTCTTATAGCGTTTGGTGCATGTTTACTTTCATTTCACAAAAAACCATAGCATTTGGTACATGTTTATTTTCATTTCACAAAAATCCTTTTAGGAATTCACGAATGGCATTGATCCTGTCATTTACCATCATTCTGGCGAGGACATCTAAATATCCCTTAGGTATTCATGTCAAGTAAACAACAATAATTTATTGTGTGCCAAATAATTAGCAGAGATTAGGTAGATACACATGCAACATATATCTGTGTGTGTGTGTGTGTGTGTGAGCGTGTGTGCAAATGTACATATTTCAAAATTTTGCTTCTGTAATATCAATTTTGTTATCAACCAAAAGGACTTCTGTTTCCAACATAAATAGAAGCACATAAAAAACAGCAGCTTCCATTTACAACCAACTACTTTGCCACTTGCAACCATAATCATGATCACAGTCATGAGATAATATTGTTGTCAAATTCTTGTCCGAACAAACAGAAGCTTGGTTGTGAAAGGTGATTTATGCAACAATATTTAAGACTACACCTAAAAATGAGTCACAGACCTAAGAAATCGAAAACTAAATCAACAAACTGATTAAGTAGTGAAACATACAAGAATTGCATGACAACGGCGCTGATGAATCCAGCCCCAAAAAAATATAGTAGCACCAATCCATTGCCACCATCCAAGCTTCATGAGAGGATTCATAAATTCCCACCAATCAAATTCAATAGCCGGCATCTGATTCTTGCCTTTAACGATGAATTCAGCCACTCTATTTGTCACAAATTCATTCAACTCTGGTGCAAAATTGCAGCAAAGTGACAGTGGTGCTGCTGTGTAGAAACTAATCCAGATTACAGAATACAACAAAAATTAACAGAATATCAGCATTTACACATACAATAGTAATAACAAAGAGAACTGAAAAGCTGAAACTTGTTTGTCAAGAATCAATTAATGGCATCTCATTGTGAAAACCAAAGATTAAATGCAGCATTAGGTCTTCTACCTTTTATTTTGGTAAGGAATATGATGTGCAATAAATGCAAGCAGGGTCTCTTCCTAGGAGAGAGTAGTAACAAACACGAAGATAGTATTTTTTTTTTTTTTTTTTTTCATATCAAAACATAGATATTAGTATAGGCTAATCCATAAAAATATTTTTCTTCTTATCAAAGAATAATAATTTTTTAAGCACAGTAGTAAAAAGAACAATGTTTACATTAAATAGTTTCTGAACTAACCAGTTGGGAGGAACCATATAATTTGATTTATGTTGAATTTGAACCCAGAATCTCAGATTCAACAAATACAGGTTACCAATTATAGCCAGAACATTTGATCCATACTAAACTGAAACATCCATATTAATTACATGAAAGACAACATATCAATTCAATTCAATATCTTATGTACCCACAATCATGTTATATTGAGTTATCAATGGACGCATCAACAGCATCTTATATGTAAACTCCTTTTTGTAAAAAAAAATTATGGATACGATAGGATTTGAAATCTATGGCATCCGCTCAATAATGATTGCTCTTTACTATTGAGTCAAAACACCAATAGGTTTCTTTTTGGTATAGGCAGGATTCAAACCCAAGTCCCTTATCCAATGACATGGGACTCTATCAATTGAGCTAATTGACACTCACATAAGTAAAATCCTTTATGAATATCATATATTAAGGGGCCATCTACAATCATCACTTTTCTCTCTCTTTTCTATAGGAAGTAAAATTATGAAAAAAAAACCATTGCAAGGAAATTAGAAGTTAAAGGATTTTCAATAGACTTACTATAGGCCAGTAAGATAACCAAAAATATGCATCCGAGCTGTGGGGCTATAGTTGAACACATATATTGTCTCAATGAGGCGTCTTGAAACTTGAACTTCCATCAACAAAAGCAGAAAAACAGATCGCCAGACCATATATCTTTGCTTCATTGGCGTTGAACGTGAATTGAGCCAAGAAAAAATGGGTGAACCTCCAGTTAAGTAACTGGGAATAGAAGAATAAATAAATGGCTCGGAAACCAATGGCACTGTTCTGTATGCATACGTCCAAGTTGTGACAAGCAGGAAGGTTGTCCACACCACAGCCAGCACATAAAAATGACAGAAGAAACATTGAGGTACAGTGAACTTCTGCAATCCAACAAGAAGGAGTAATTTAAATTGGATTCCACCCCCCTTGTCCTTCAAGAGTAAATAAAAGTAGGCTTTTCTTTCTCTCTGAGGTGAAATGTAAAGATTCAAACTCATTTCATCTTCTCCATTGCAATCAATCATAACTTTTACAATATGACAAAGTTTGATTATAAGAGAACTATCAAGGAATTCAACTTACAAGAAGAATGATGTACTGATAAAAGAACTTTTCTTAATACTACAGTTTTAAAATTAAAGGTAGGCATTTTCTTTCTCTTTGAGTTAGAATGTCAAGATTCAAGCTCATTTCATCAACTCTACTACAATTATAACTTTTACAACATGAAAAAGTTCGATTATTTGATAAAAACACATTGGAATTCAGAAAAGGAACATTCTAAAAGGATACAAACCTCCAAATTTTTTTAGAAGCTAGGCCATATGTAACAGAAGATCCAGATTTCCATCTAAGCGAAGTAGCATTACTCCAATTCCAAATATACGAAAGCTTCTCTAAGTTGCCGATAAATTTAGGAAAACAAAAAACCAGCAAAACAACGTGTACCAAGGAGAGAAAATATCATACTCTAAGATATTCAACTCAAAAAAATTCAACCCCATTATCCAAAACATAAAACAGAGACAAAGACGCAATTACAAAATTTCTAATTTCTTTTCCTCCTCTTTCCCCTCCAATTTCTCTGCAAACAAACAGACCCAAATGCAGAAAAAAAAAAAAACACCGACACAATCTATCAATTCATCAAACAGTTACCTTTGACGAAGACTGCAAGAGCTTCCCTCGCTTAGCAAATCCCAAAAGCAAATCACGAAACCAACTGAGCCTAGAGGACGGTACCAAAGCAATCAAAATAGGCAAAGTCCCAGCAATCCAAGCCGTCCTCAGCAACACAACAAGCCCAACTTCCATTTTCGACGAAGACCCAGATGAAAACAAACCTCAAAGACTTCAAAACCGTTAATTTCTTCAAAAACAGAGCCTTTCTTCAACTGGGTATTCCATAAATTCCGCCATTGTTGCACAGAAATAGTGCATGGAAATGAAAATCCCATAAAATAATAAAACAACGGGAATTTATAAGTGTAAGCGATACCAGGCGTGGAGTGTTGGGAATGTTAAAAGCAAAGCTATTGAGTTTTCTACACGTTTGGTTATGGAGGCGATCGAGGACAGAGTTCGTACGAGGATTAATACGGTGCGTTTTGGAGTACGATGAGGAGGAAGAAGAAGAAAAATAACGGTGAGGTAGTTGGTATGGTTAACGGTGAGATTTCATAAAAAGGATAGAAACGCTGACGTTTCGGTAATGGATAAGGATTGGGATCCGGTGCAAATGCAATTGCACAGTAAAATTCACCCAATCCCCTCACAACTTTTTTTTTTTTTTTTTTACTTTTTTATCTTTACTTTCAATCATCCATATATACCAATGGCATCAAGTGCTAGCTAAGATATTACAACTGATTTCAATTCATGGGATAATATAGTGGGTAAAGTGGGTTGACTTGCATTCTAGTGTTTCTGACTACCACCAGGCAGGCCTGGCTCTGTGTTTAAAACTTAAAAAGCCCAATAATAGTATACTAAAAGCGCATGTGACGAGGCCTTCGTAGATTTAGTGTCATAATTTTTTATTTATTTAAGTTTGAGATATGTTTCAAATATATTTAATTAAACCACATGCATTGTAATTTTTATTTTGAACATAGAAAATACATTCATTAAAATGAAAAAAAAAAAAAGTTGTACAAACAGATTTGAAGGGAAAACAATTCAAACACCAACATAAATAAATCATTAAAAGACGAAAAAAAAATGGAGTACATTAAAAACCATCTTTTTTTTTAATAATTCAAAAATAAAGAAGAGATTTAAAAAAAAAAAAAACCAAAAACCAAAAAAAAAATAATGTGAGATTAGAATTTAGAAGAAAGGAAACCGAAAATAAAAAGAGAGAGAAACATTTAAGTCTTGATAAAGGGGGAAAAAAGGAGAAGAAAAAAAAAGTGAAAATGTTGAACTTAGTGGTCCTATTTTATAGCAAAAAAAAAAAAAAAAAAACCGTGTCTTTATTTTTTTATATATAATTTTTATTTTGAGATTCTAATTTATAAGTAGATAAAGCAATTTGAAAATCAACAGAAGAGTGACTCTATTTTTTATGTAATGTTTTAGTGGGAGTTAAAGTTATATTTTTACTCGATTGTCCTTTAGTTTTGTTTCTACTTAAACATAGGGGTGTGGGGACATTTTGAACCAAAAAAAATAAGAAACTCAAACAGCGGAACTCCCTTAAATAGTACTATACATATAGATAATACCATAGGAGTGATGAATTTCTTCTTTCTTTCTTTTTAATTTTTTTTAGAAACCAAAAAACAACTTTGTAACTTAAAAAATTGTAATCTAGATTTAATGAGTGTCTCTTAAATATTTTTTTTAATATATATATAGGTAAACAAACAAAAAATCCCTTCATACATAAATTCCCAAAAAAAAAAAAAATTTGTAATAATACTTTTGATGGTGAACTAGAAAATTGGACCATCTCCAATTCGTCCATCGTGTCGTCCAAGACCAGAAAGGTTGTCCATTTGATATATTAAATGTTCAAAATTGCAATAGAGATTTAACCTGCCTCCGAAGAAGGTCGTCCAAGTGCAAGAAGGTCGTCCAGCATGAAATCACTTGGACAACCGCCCAACACTTATAAATTTTCAGAGTAAATCTCTATCCAAAAGCTTATAATTCGAACTACGTTCTACTATTTTGAAGTGGAAGCGAAATCCTTATTCATTGCTTTAACTTCCTACTAAGTTCTTAACTTCCAATAGCAGTTGTAGAAGTTAAGTCTGAACCTTCTAACTTCCACCCATGTTGGGGGAGTTACTAAACAAGTAACCACTCCAAAACTCACTATAAAAGGACTTAGGCATATCAAATTAAGGTAAGTTTTCACCATTATTGAGTTAGAATTCTTGAGTTCGAGAGAGAAAACTAACTTAAGCATCGGAGGGTTCTTGGCCGGTTCACCCTGGTCACCTTTGATCTTGTGCTTTTTTCTTTTCAAGCCTTCCAAGCAATCTTAAGCCCATTTAAGCTCAGAGTATTCAGTCTACTGATTTTCTGTATATCATCAGTTGGCGCCGTCTATGGAAAAGTTAAATTTGTGCTTTGCAATTTATCTTTCTTGGACAAAAGGCTGCATGGTCCGGACAAGGTCAATGGCCACTAGTCTAGGCCACCAGGAGAGTGGAAACGTTTCCAGCCACCCTAATCGCGCTCAACAGTCCACACCTACTGTGCAACCGCCTTTTGTCCAAAAAATACAATCCATGGCAGCCACCATGGCAGAAGTTAACTTGGGAGATCAATCAAAGAAGGCAACGTCATGGATGGTGTGTGGAAGGGCAAGCTCAGAGTCAACAAGCTAGAAAAGGAGAAAATGTTGAGCGTGAGGATCACTCAAGAGGCACTGTTTCACGCAGGGTGCCACACTTGGAAAAGGAGATGGATCAAATGAGGAGAGTTAAGGACGAGATGAGGGAAAATATGAGAAGGACGAACCATGTAGATGATTTAATTCATCAAACTAATTCCCCTTTCATAACGTCCATCAACAGTCACCCCCTGCCTTCCAAGTTCAAGATGCTTGTGTTGGACTTATATGATGGAACGCGTGACCCATGTGATCACATTGCTACCTTCAAAACCACGATGCACCTTCAAAGGGTTCCGGATGAGATAATGTGTAAGGCTTTTCCAACCACCCTTAAGGGACCAGCACGAGTGTAGTTTAGTAAGATACCTCTAAATACCATTAGTTCATTCGAGGAGTTAAGTAAGTTGTTTGTCAATAACTTTATTGGAGGTCAAAGGCATAAGCGCTCCTCGTCCAGCCTACTGACTATAAAGCAAGGAGATAATGAAAGTTTGCGGTCCTTCATCACCCGCTTCAACAGGGAAGCCTTAACAGTGGACAAGATGGAAGATAAGTTGCTGTTAGTAGCCTTCCACAATGGAGTTAATTCAGATTTATTCATCCATAAGCTCTATGATCAAGAACCACAGATCATGGCTGAACTCATTCACTCAGCCCAAAGTTTCATGAATGCAGAAGATGTGATCATTACCAAGAAGAGGAAGAGAGCAGAGTGAATGGAAGCGGAGCTCCCATGTCATTCTGAACAAGGCCCTCATCCAAAGAAGGCCCAGATGGGAGAAAAGAAATATAGAGACAACAGGAAGGCAGGTTCGTCTTCAGGACGAAGTTTACATTATACGACCTTGAACGTTCTGCTTGATCAAGTGCTTATGCATATCAAGGACGACCCATCCTTGAAGTGGCCAGAGAAGATAAAGGGAGATCCTAATAAGTACAATAAGAACAAGTATTGCCGCTTCCATAGAGATCATGGGTATGACACTGACAAGTGCTATGACTTGAAGAAGCAGATTAAGAATCTCATCAGGCAGGGAAAGTTGAGGAATTTTCTTGGACGAGATCATAAGGGCGAGAAGTTAAAGGGGAAGGTAGAAGAGCCATCACGGCCCCTAATCGGAGAAATAAGAGTTATTGTAGGAGGAACTTCAGCAGGACGATCCTCCAAGTCAAGGAAGACCTATTTGAAGGTGGAACAGAACGTTCAACTCTCTGGATGACCACCAAGGACTGAGTGGGCAAACGATCAAGCTATCACCTTCATAGACGAGGATGCTAGAAGGGTCCATCATCCACATGACGATACAATTGTCATAACCTTACTCATTGCAGACTACACAACTAGAAGGGTGCTAATAGATAATGGGAGTTTAGCAGATATTTTATATTATCCCGCCTTCCAGCAGATGAGGTTTGGAAGAGATCAACTTCGTCCAATGAATGCATCCTTAGTTGGATTCGGAGGAATGAAAGTACAACTAGTGGGCACTATTACTCTACCCATCGTGGTAGGGGCATATCCACAGCAGATAGCTAAAGAGGTGAATTTCCTCGTTGTAGATTGCTCACCTTCCTACAATGCCATCATTGGACGACCAACTCTGAATAGTTGGAAGGCAGTGACGTCCACCTACCACCTATCTATCAAGTTTCCAACAGATTATGGAATAGGACAAGTACAAGGAAATCAGTTAGCAGCTAGAGAATGTTACTTAGCCATGTTGGCTATAGACGAGCATGTGTAGACGATGAATATAGAAGAAAGAAGGGTTGGCACAGAACCCACTGAAGTACTGGAAGACGTTCCTCTAGACGAAAGTAACCCTGAGAGGTTTACCAAAATTGGAACAAGCATGGAAGAGAAGACGAAGCAAGACCTCGTCCAGTTCTTAAGGAAATGCATCAATATTTTCGCATGGAGTCACGAAGACATGTCAAGGATTAACCCAAGTGTCATTACCCATCGTCTGAATGTGTATCCTTCGTCCAAGCCCGTCTATCAGAAGAAGAGGATCTTTGCTCTTGAACAAGATAATGCTATCAAGGAAGAGGTCCAGAAGTTAACCACGACAAAGTTTATTCGAGAAGTTTATTACCCAGATTGGTTAGCTAATGTAGTGATGGTCAAGAAGGCTAATGACAAATGGAGGATGTGTGTAGACTTCACCGATTTAAACAAGGCTTGCCCCAAGGATAGTTATCCATTGCCACATATTAACCAGCTGGTAGACTCAACTGCGGGTCATAAGTTGCTAACCTTTATGGACGCCTTCTCAGGTTATAACCAGATAAGGATAGATGAGGGAGATCAAGAGAAGACATCTTTCATTACCAATCAAGGCCTGTTTTGCTACAAAGTGATGCCCTTCAGTTTGAAGAACGCGGGGGCAACCTATCAGAAGCTGGTCAATCATATGTTTCGTCCATAAATAGGACGGAATGTAAAAGTATACGTGGATGACATGTTGGTGAAAAGCCTGGACAAGAAGAAGCATTTGGACAACATTCAGGAGACCTTTGACACGCTTAGACGATATAACATGAAGCTGAATTCAAGCAAGTGTGCCTTTAGAGTTTCGTTAGGGAAATTCCTAGGGTTTATGGTTTCATAGAGGGGAATCGAAGCAAATCCTGATAAGATCCAAGCAATACTAAACATGGAGCCACCAAGGAATATCAAGGAAGTCTAGTCTCTCACTGGACGAGTTGCCACCCTTAACAGGTTTGTCTCAAAAGTTACTGACAAATGTTTGCCATTTTTCAAGGTTCTTAAGAAGGCATATGAATGGACGGACGAGTGTTAGAAGGCCTTCCAAGACCTTAAGACCTACCTCACAACGGCTCCTTTGCTAAGCCCGTTTATACCAGGTGAGGAATTGTATTTATACTTAGCAGTATCCCCACATGTAGTGAGTTCAGCATTAATTAAAGAAGAAGAGAAGATACAGAAGACTGTTTATTATACAAGCCGAGCGCTAAGGGGAGCAGAGGGACGGTATCCTATGATAGAGAAGCTAGCCTTTGCATTAGTAACAGCTTCCAAGAAGCTAAGGCATTACTTCCAAGCTCATGTGATCAATGTCTTGACAGATAATCCACTCAAGAAGGCAATGAACAAGTTGGAAACCGTAAGAAGACTGATCCAATGAGGCCATTGAACTTAGTGAGTTTGATATCGGGTATCAACCAAGAAGTGCGATAAAGGCTCAAGCATTGGCAAATTTCATTACAGAATTCACTCCAAACCATGGTGAGTTAGACGAGGTGGATGAAGCTAAGAAGTGGGTCGTCTGTGTAGATGGTTCGTCCACACAATATGCAGGAGGTATAAAGGTTATACTAAAATCTCCAAAAGGGGATAAGTTAAAATATGCAGCTCGTCTATAGTACTAGACGACTAACAACGAAGTTGAATATGAAGCCCTCCTTAAAGGGTTAGAATTGGCCAAGTCCTTAGATTCAGAGTCAATAGTTGTCCAATGAGACTCTTAGTTGATCATGGGTCAAGTGAATGGAACATGTGAAGCTAAGGAAGAACGGATGAAGAAGTATCTCAATAAGGTGAAGCGGCTTGTTTAGAAATTTAAGGAAGATAGTTTTCTTCAAGTTCCAAGGGAGAAAAACATGGAAACAAATGCCTTAGCAAAGGCAGCGTTGGCAGATGGGTCAGTGGACGAGTATTACAAAGTCCAGTATATGCCAAGCATAGATCTTCCAGATATGTAGCAAATTGAAGGAGAAGAAAACTAGATAACCCCAATAGTGGCTTACCTCAGGGATGGAAGGCTTCCAGAAGATAGGGACGAAGCCAAAAAGCTAAGGATCAAAACGACTAAGTATGTCCTCATAGATGAGGTACTATATAAAAGAGGCTTCTCTCAGCCTTACCTAAGGTGCTTAGCTCCAGATAAGTCAAACTATGTATTGAAAGAAGTTCATGAAGGAGCATGCGGAAACCACTCAGGAACAAGAGCTCTCGTCTATAAGATAGTCTGTGTAGGTTATTACTGGCCAACCATTCAGGTAGATGCTAAGGCTTATGTTAAGGTGTGTGATCAGTGTCAACGGTTCAGCAATATCCCTAGGCAACCATCAGAGTATCTTACCCCAATGGTGGCCTGGTGGCCCCGTGGCCCTTTGCACAATGGGAATTGGATATCTTGGGTCCCTTTCTAATAGGAACCAAGTAGATGAAGTTTTTAGTAGTGGGGATTGATTACTTCACTAAATGGGTGGAAACTGAACCCTTAGCAAAGATTACGTAGTAGAAAGTCAAGAACTTAGTCTGGAAGAATATCGTCAGCCGATTTGGGGTTCCTAGGGTACTAGTGTCAGATAATGGAAGGCGGTTTGATAACATACCTTTCAGAGATTTCTATAAGCAACTTGGAATAAAAAATCATTATTCCTCACCCTCCCATCCATAAGCAAATGGACAAGTTGAAGTTGCAAACTAATCCTTGTTGAAGATCATCAAGACTTGGCTTGAGGGGGCAAAGGGAGTATGGCCAGACTAGCTATCAGGTGTTCTATGGGCCTACAGGACGACTGTGAGGGCCCCCACAGGAGAAACTCCTTTCAAACTAGCATATGGAAGTGAAGCGGTCATATCTACAGAAGTACGCATGACTAACAACAGGGTGATGAAATATGAGGACGAGGAAAATGAGGAACAACTTCGTCTTAACCTTAATTTGATAGATGAGGTAAGGATGGATGTAGAACAGAGAATAGCGAGGTATAAAAACCTTATGGACAGATAATATGATGCGATGGTAAAACCTAGGCACTTCAACATTAGGGACCTCGTCCTAAAAAGGGTCTCCTTAGCAACTAGAATCCCTGCCCATGAAAAACTGGGGCCTAATTGGGAAGGACCCTATAGGGTTATTAATTGCAAAAGTCAGGGATCATACTACTTGAAAGCCCTAGATGGACGAAAATTAGAGCACCCCTAGAATGTTGAACATTTAAGAAGATATTATTAGTGAAGTATCCGCCTGGACGAGCATCATCCTAGACGAGCTTATGTTATGTGTCACTTTCCATTACTTATGTTTACTTGTGTTTGTTACTAGTACTTCATGTTTTTTAGTATTTGAATTCCTTAAAGTGTACTAGCTTCCAGCTTGTGCACTGTTTATGGATGAAGTCATGATGGACGAAGTCATGAGCTTAGTCCGTTTGTACATAAAGTATTTTCAATTCCCTAAAGGCACTAGCTTCTAAGCATGTGTCATACTTGTGGATGATGTTTATGCTATGTAAATACAGTTTGGATTTCCAATGTATATAAAGTTATGTAAATTTTCAATCTTGATATTGTTGAAGTTCTCATTAAAGCTAATCCACAAGAACGCTAAAGGCCTAAGACGAGTAAAATCTTTGGAAGTAGGGATGTAACGTCTATAAGCTTTCCTTAAATAAGGTGAAAGCAAAATAAAATAAACCTAAGGTAACTTCGTCTAACTAATGGACGAGGCAAAGTGTGCATGCAAGAATATTTGAAATCCATAGATAAATGCAATCAGCTAAAATAATCCAGTCTCTGGGTAAGGAAACGCTGGAAGCGTCTTGCCTAAAGACGAATAATGAGCCGTCCAGCCTATGGACGAAGATTAATGCAAGCTATAAGTCAAACCTATGGACAAAGAAAGCTGGCAATAGAAATTCCATTCATAGAAGAGTTACACTGGTAAAATCTAATGAGTGGTAGAATGTTGAGCATGAAAAGTTGTCCTAATATGGACGAACTAAATGCCTTCACAGGTTGACGAACCGCACTTAAAAAACCATTGGATATAACATGGACGATGTAAACAAAAGAAAATTCGTTCATACACAAAATATAGTATGTTCAACAATGGACAAAGAATGAAGATGGAAATAAATATTCATTCATAAAAGTCTAAAAAAGGATAGACGACCATCGTCCAAAAATCCTTATATAAAGTTAAGCCTAAAAAGGCAATTGTATCAAGGCTCATCTCAAAAACATGGACGAGTTAAATGTACTCAGACAAATTCAAATGGTCCAAAACAACGGACCTCATACTTTAAAATATATAAATATTTATATATATATATATATATATATAAATATATAACTATATATATATATATATATATATATATATATTTATATGTATTACAGGATAAAATTTTCAACATCTTTTACTGGGGTGGATTATCTCCGGAATTAGGCTCGTCTTGGGCAGGCTGTGTGGTGGCATCATCTTCAATGTTGACATCCTCAAAGCTCGTCTGAAGGAGAGAGCTTGCAGCACCAATGTTGAGCTTGATAGAGTTGAAGTCAACTTCAGGGAAGCGTTCAATAGCGTTCAAACAGAATTCCTTAAAACCAACAGCATAGTTCTTGTCCAAAAGGTCAGTGAATACGCTGGACGCTCTGAATTCCTTAACAACATCTCTCTAGGATTTTTCAAGAAGGGCACGAAGCTCGTTGTTCCTCTTTTGAAGATGGACAAGACGGGTATCCTTCTCGACGGCATTGACCTTAAGCTCATTGACGAGGTTCTTCAAATCTTTAACCTCGTCCATGGCCTTGGCTGCCACCTCAACTCTACCCCTACAATCAGCCTGTACCTCACGAATCCTTGCTTCCAGTCTGATCCTTTCCTAGTCCATCTCTGTTGCCTGCCTAGACGCTGCTATGAACTTTGACATGGCCTGCATACGCAATTGATTTAAGAAATTGATTAGACGAGAGATGTGAAATATGACAAGACAAAATGAAAACAAGATAATGAAAACATACCTTGAAGAGATCATGAACAGCAAAGTGTTCAAATTCTTTCAAGGACATGTCATAACACACTGCCACATCCTCGTTAGTCACAACCTTCTTAAACCTTTCCCAAGCAAGATCCTCATTCTCAAGAAGGTTCATGGGAACTCTCCTGGAAGGCTGAGACGAGATAGGTACAGCAGGCTTGGACGGAGTGACTCCAGCAGGGACAGACGAGTCCAAGTCATGAATTTGGATGGACAGTTGTTGCGAAGCAGGAGGGATAGCAAGACCTGGCTTAACGACCCCAGACTTGGACAACCCATGTTTCACCTTTTTATAACCTCGACGACTAGGAAGATCTCCCAAGTCAATCGTCTTGGACAAAATCTTTCTCTTGTCTCTAGTAACAGGACGATTCTAGGATTGGGTCTCTGGTAGGGTCTCCTCATCCGCTAAGCCCTTTCCTTTATTTTCTTTCATGGTTGCTATCCCTGTGAAGAAAAATGTTAGGGCATGGTTAAAACAAATAATAATAAGGAATTTTCTAAGTAAAAACTTACGTCTGCGGGTGGTAAGCTGTGGGCTAATGCTTTAGGGGATGGTTCAGGTCCAAGTCCCCAAGTCACAAGACGTTGAAGAGTAACCAGGGAATGAAAACTTCTATCAGCAAATAGACGAGCCCTTTAGATGTGCTCGAGATAAAATCTACTCAAAGAAGGTCGTCTAACAGCTATAATAAAAATAAAAAATAAAAGGAAAAAAGAGGTTAGACGAGTACAAAAAAGATAGAAAATATTGAGTAGAAAAGAAGCATACCTTCTAGACAAAGGTTCCCTATTTCTCTAGTATAGGGGCGAATGGATCCCTGTCTACCTCAACAAGGTTTCCAACCCAAAAACCAGAGACAAAAAAGAACTCCATCTTGTAGTTTCTATCAGACGTAAGAAGGGACTTTATTAATCTACAATCTGTACCCCTGGCTGAGAACTGGTAAAAGCCTAAGGACTGATTAATTTCTAAGGGTTTGTAACAATAAAGGAACTCGTCCACAGTGAGAGGATGATTCCCTTCAAACACCTCCCTCCACAAAATTTGCATAGACACGACTAGCCTCCATGCATTGGGATTAAGTTGACATACTTCTAAACCTAACCTAGTGAGTAATTCTCTAGCAAAAGCATTGAGGGGCAACCTAAGTCCCCCCAAGAGATAAGTTTCATAAATACCTATTCCAAAATGAGGGTCACAACACCACTCACCATTCATGGCTAACCTAGGGTTAAGATCTTCTGGAATTTGGTACCAACTTCTAAGGGAAGTAAGTCTTTTTTCATCCATCTTAGAAGGGACACCGACGACACAACTATGGACGATTTCAACCTCGTCTGGAGTGGTGGATGAAGGAGCGCTGGTGGGGGTACTAGCATATGAACCTGAAGTAGCCCTCGTCCTAAGCTCTTCCTGAAGAACCACCAAAGGAACCCTAGAAACTCTAGACGTGTATCGCTCATCCGTAGTATTCCCTCTACTACTACTACCATTACTACTCCTACTACCACTATTACTACTAGAACCACTATCGGGTGCTCTCATGGTACTCGTCTATCTCCTTATTGTCACTATTACTAGATGAGGATACTACAATTTCATACATCTCGAAAAACTTCAAGGAAAACCTAAAGATGAAGATGAAGAAGATACCTAGCTCTAAACAAAGAAGGCCTAAGGATGCGGGAAGACTTCTAGACGAGGCGCTAGATGACAAATGTTAGAGGAGAAAATATTGGAAATGTGAAAGGGTAGAAGAGGAATTCCACCATTTATAGGCAACGAAGCTTGGCATAGGAAGCGACACGGACCAACCAGAAATTGACACGTGGCATGTCCCCTCAAAAAACAAATCGACATGAAGGGTTGGTAAATAAGATTGTGACACGTGGCGTAATTTGAGACGACAAAATTCAACCAAAACAAGGACACCATGTGGCACATCAATTGACCATTGAAACCTTGACACATGTTAAAAGTAAACAGTGAATCAAAGTTCTGCTACAGTGGCCAAGACGACCCTTGGACAAGGGGGCAACTGATGGTGAACCAGAAAATTGGACCATCTCTAGTTCATCCATCGTGTCGTCCAAGACCAGAAAGGTCGTCCATCACCAGAAAGGTCGTCCATCTGATATATTAAATGTTCAAAATTGCAATAGAGATTTAACCTGCCTTCAAAGAAGGTCGTCCAAGTGCAGGAAGGTCGTCCAGCATGGAATCACCTGGACGACTGCCCAACACTTAGAAATTTTCAAAGTAAATCTCTATCCAAAAGCTTATAATTTGGACCATGTTCTACTATTCTGAAGTGGGAGCAAAATCCTTATTCATCGCTCTAACTTCCTACTAAGTTCTTAACTTCCAATAGCATTTGTAAAAGTTAAGTCTGAACCTTCTAACTTCCACCCACGTTGGGGGAGTTACTAAACAAGTAACCACTCCAAAACTCACTATAAAAGGACTCAGCCATATCAAATTAAGGTAAGTTTTCACCATTTATTGAGTTGGAATTCCTGAGTTCGAGAGAGAAAACTAACTTAAGCATCGGAGGGTTCTTGGCCGGTTCACTCCGGTCACCTTTGATCTTGTGCTTCTTTCTTTTTAGGCCTTCCAAGCAACCTCAAGCCCATTGAAGCTTGGAGCATGCAGCCTACTGATTTTCTGTGTATCATCAACTTTATAATAAAACAAATCAAAATATGATTTATTTATATGTATAAACTATAATACATCATTGTTTTGTTAGTACTTTTTTACATAAAAATATTATTTATTGTTCACGTAAATGACTTTAATTTGTGATAGACCTTAACTCTCAAGCATTATCCACTTATCAGTTATCCCCTCTTGGCTCCATTCTCTCTCTTTTTGCCTAAGATAAGTGGCAAGGGAGATTCGAACTGATATTTTCCTATATGAGATAACTAAGTGATACTAGTAATCTACAAAACTCTTGATCAATATTCTCAATAAATTATTTCATTTAAAGAGGGGAGGAGAAAATATTATCCACTTATCATTGAAATTGTATCTTATGTAATAAATACATATGACATCATTCTTATACAAATGTGAATCTCACATACAAGACAAAAAAGTTTTACCTCCAAATTGCTTTATAAGGAAATTCTTCAAACCCATTACGTGGTGATTAATAAAAACATCCATGTGTACTTGTAATCTCATGACCTATTAGTAAGTCATGAAATTTGCTTAAATAACACCCTTTGATGGTTTTATGAATCGCAAAGTAATAGGTTGGAGGTGATTTTTCCAAACTAGTTTGAAGGAAAGTTTTGTCCCATATTAAAAGAATGCGTATCTAATCAGTATAAAATTGGTAAAAATTTAGAAATGATGTGTTTTAAGATTTCAACGAAATGTGATTAGACTATTAAGGTAAAACCAACCCTCACACCCCACACATGCGCACATTGTATAAAAATCTATCAATTTTGCTGAAGGTCATAACCATTTCAAGATTATAGAAGTAGCAAGTTGTGATTGGTTGACAATAAATGTAATACAACTTTCATGGAGTCACAATTATTAACGCTTTTAACAATTTGTCAAAAAAACATCTAGTTAGAACATTAGTGATTGGACCAAATAGTAAAGCTATAGGCACTAGGCACTAGGCATCATATTTTTCATAGTTGTCGAGTTGGCAAGTTGTTATTGATTCTTATATGGCTCACTATTGACATCATTGATCACTTTAATACCTACCATTTTCAACTTGCAATGTCAACAATTATGAAATTATGGTGACTCTCGAGTTATTGCTGGACAAAAACATTGTGTTTTGAGAAATTTGGAACAACATTGCTAAGGGCATAACCTTTTTTTTTACAACTAACTAATTAAATTGTGGGCTCTAGTTAACTCGTTTGATAAAGTCTTTTGCCTTCGAATGAGGAACCTGACCTAATGATAATGAACAATAATAATAGAGCAAACGTTACTTGTTTCAAATCCTAACCTAATTATAGTAACAAATAACAACCATTATTGAATCCTGATAATTAATGTCTTCTAGGTTTAAAGTTGGCATAGAGTAACTTGCCAAGAATACAAAAAATGGAAATGAAACCACAATTCGTCTTCTTCTATTTAGTTAATATTGGAGTAAAACCTAGTGGCCGGCAACCTCGGCGCAACTATCTTTGGGTGTGTTCGAAGATGAGAGAGAGAGACAGAGGAATAAGGATTCCGTTGTTTTTGTGAAACATGTAAGCCTTTTCTTAAAAATTGAGTTCTGATCCCAAACACATAATTTTGAAAACACAGTGTCAGACATACTTCTTTGCATTGTATGTTCTTTGAAAACTACTTTTAAATCCATTTTTTTATAAAAAAATTTCACATTATTTTGAAAACAAAAAACACAAATGCTCTGACCATACGGGCCTTAAGTTAGCCAAATTAATAAGATGTTAAAACTTTTACTTCTCCATAAAATAAAATTAAAAAAAAAAAATTCACTAGACTTGTTGTCTAAAGAAAACGTTGTCGTTTACAATTGTTTGTAGACTACCTAGGCAACAGAAAAAAAAAAACATACCATAACCCACCCACCCGGTACCATACCATCCTCAACATCTTCTCTCTCTTTCTTTCTCTCTCTTTCACTGTTTGTTTATTCAGAAAATTTTCGTGCAACGCATGTCCTCTCAGATAGTCCATGTCGATTTTCCAATCTCAGTGAGTTTTCTTCTTCTTCATCTCATTGTTTTCTCTTTCTCTTTGAATTTTCATGTCTTTATATATCTATATATCCATGCGTCTAGCACTTTAGGTTTGTACTCTCTCTCTTTCTCTCTCTCTGTGTTTCTTAAATCGAAAATTTTGTCTTTTTTCTCAAAACCCTAACGTATACTTAATTTTCTGCTTTGTACACTCCTATTTTTGTTTTAGATCGTTGTATTTCGACTCATTTTCTTTTTCTTTTTTTGTTTGAAGAAACTTGTGAAATTTACTTAGTTTTAATGGTGTTTGAATTGGTCAAATTAGGTTTCTTTTGAACTGGGATTGAAGTATTGGACAAAAAAATAGCATAGGATTTTGGATCCTTTTAGTTTAAAAACTCTACTCAAGTGTTTTTGTTTGGTTTTTTTTTTTTTTTTTTTACAATTTTAGCTGCTCAGATTGTTAGACTGTTTTGTGTATGATTTTGATTGATTTGTTTTTGTGTGAGTATTGGTGAAGTGATGAATATAAGAATGAAGTGTTGGAACTTAGTCAAAGCTGAGTTTAGGGGGGGAAAAATAAGTTGATTATAGAAAAATTTGATTTGTGCAGGACTTGAACCTGTGACCAAAACCGAAAGATGTGTTTTTCTCGTGCTTGGTGTAGGTGAGATTCTTGTTGTAAATGAAGCCAATGCTACTATAAGTTTTGGAAACGTTAACGTGTTGATGATATTCAAAAGGGTTTTTATTAATGTGCTAATAATGAATATATATGCAGAGATTGGTATCGATGAAGGTTTCATTGTGTCAAGTTGTTCTTGTAATGTTAAGGGTTTTGGTGCTTGAGAAGTATAATAAGCTGCAAGCTCTTGCTTTTCTTTTTTCTTTTTTTTTTGGATAATTTGATAGTTAAAACCCCCGGCGCCGGGGGGGGGGGGGGGGGGGGGTGTTGATTTGAACCCTGGATGTAGGGGATACACCAGGATGTGGCAACTAGTTAAGCTACAAGGCTCTTGGCTCTTACTTTTTGGTATCTCTTGACCATCAAGTCTTACAACCTCCGACTGTTACTAAACTTACATTTCATGTACTCTGTTTTATCTTCATTAAATACATTTATGGATGCTTGTGTTTCTTGAGCATGCACAAACTTGGATAAGGGTCTGATTGTTTATTTTGAAATTTGATCAAGATGCCTGCCAATGGGAAAGTGATCAAATCTCTACATGTGGTGTCGTAAGTTGGACTTTGGTGTTATGATTTCTATATCTTTCCCTTTTAAGGGGTTGACATGGATGATATGAGACTTCCCCTAAGATATAGAGAGATAAAGGCTTCTGTTTGAGTAATTTCCTCTTTCATATCCTTTTGGATTATAGTCCATGTTAATTTGTGGCAGATTTTCCTTTGAAATCTTATTGTTGAGTCTTCTGAATGTACATGATTATTCATAATGGCTATTCTGTTTGGTTCTATTAGAGATTAAGTTATCATCTTTCTCACGTCCCACTAAAGCTTTGGTTGCGATTGGTTTCACTAAATGAAAATTTGAATTGGAACTAAGCTAGTGGCCACCTTTGTTTTTGTTTAATTGCCTCTAAATATTACTAGAGAATGAGTAGTATGTAGAGATAATGGTTGTGAGAGTGAGATCATATATACAAATCTAGATTATTATAGAATTCATAGAGGTGAAATTTTAGGGTATTCATAATGAATCTGGAATTGCACATAACTGTTCTTATGACGATGATGGTTGTAGGGGAGAAATGGTAAAGAAATGAAGAGGCCTAACTGTTAGGGGTTTTAATCATTAATGCCTGTGCTTTAGGATGCTTATGCGGTTATGCCGCAAAAGATTTCATGGGCTTGGATTATAAGGTTTGATTTTTCTATTTGGAAGTTTAAATGATGTTGTGTGACATCAGGGAACCTTTCAAAACTTGTGAGTTGGTGAATGTGATGTGTAGCATTAAAAAGAAGTATATTGTGATATAGAAATGATAACTTTTAGAATCTACTTAAAAATTTGTGATGTTGTTAGCTTCTAGTAAATAATAAGTTTATAATAGTTTATTTTTTGGAAGGCGCTTTTTTCTTTCATGGTTAGATTTTGATTGGACTAAATTGATTTATTAATGAAAGCTAGCTAATTAGTTGGATTTGGATGAGTTAGGAGTGGGTATGTTTGCATAACACATAGTCCAAAAAGATAGAAGCAACAATGAAAGAAATGAAACAAAGGACACATAAATTCAATAAGCACCTGGGGACTTTGCCACCTGTTTGTCTTCATGCCCTCTTTGTGAAATAAGCTACACGATGGCAATATTAATAGAAAAACTCTTAAAACTGTATAAAAATGTTTCGCATATAACTAGAAGATTGCACTTTCTCCAAAATTTTGGTTATTATTTTGCAGAGAGGTGGTGGTGATTGTTGTGACTGGTTACAAAACAGAAGTACTGAAGAAGGGTTTTTTTGGTGGAAATTGGACGTTTCTTATTTTTTTGCCACTCATATGGTTGCACTTATTAAACTTAAATTTTTCTCATCACAAAATAAGTGGAGGCGTACTTAGCTTTGTTGCTTGTTACCATTTTACGTGAAATTCAGCTTTTGTTTTTCTCATTTGATAACAGACCATGTGTCTACGAGATGGGAAACTAGTTGAGGCCGATTTCATTTCAATTTGAACTTTGAGGAGCTGCTTGAAACTGACTTCTGCCTTTGTTGCTAATAATCCGGACATAAAATGGATGATGGTCGGCAACACGAAAATGGGAGACATAAACTGGATTATTACAGAGGACCACACTCTCCGGTAATAAGAAAATAACAAACAATTATCATTTCCTTGTTAGTGTCATTTTTTTCTTTGCATGCAACAATTCCAGGTAATTTGAATGGAATAGAAATGAAATGTGCAGTGGAATATGATGTCCCAGCATCAAGTAAAGGAACCAAATGCCTTAGTCATGAATAAGAAGATAATGTCCATTATTGCTGAGAGGGATGCTGCAATTCGTGAAAGGAATGCAGCGCTATCAGAAAAGAATGAAGCCTTGGCTGCACGGGATGAGGCACTTCGGCAGCGAGATGAGGCATTTGCTCAGCGGGATACTGCCCTAATGGAACGAGACAATGCCCTTGCAGCCCTTCAAGTCAGAGATAATGGCATTAACTTTCCATTGGGTGGTGGAATTCAGCGAGGATCAAAGCGTATGCATCACCCCTCAAACCATATGGTTAATATGGCTGAAGCTCCTTATAGCACGAAGGATGCACAAATAACTGATGCCTTCCCAATAACCGTGATAGCTTCTGAAGCTGTCAAGTCACATCAGGCTAAGCGAACAAAGGAGAACAAGGCTGTTTCATCTAAGACATCAAAGTCTCCGCGAAAACCAAAGAAAGTAGGTGAGGATTTGAATAGGCAGGCTGCTTCTGATGGTATTAAGTATAGATCTGAGTGGGATAGTCAGGACCTGGGCTTGAACCTAGTTACTTTTGATGAGTCTACCATGCCAGTGCCAGTTTGCACTTGCACTGGAGTCCCCCGACAATGCTACAAATGGGGGAATGGCGGATGGCAGTCATCTTGTTGTACAACCAGGATGTCAATGTATCCACTACCTCAGATGCCAAATAAGCGCCATGCCAGAGTGGGTGGCCGAAAAATGAGTGGAAGTGTCTTTACAAGATTGCTCAGCCGGCTGGCAGCAGAAGGCCATGATCTATCTCTACCATTGGATCTCAAGGACTACTGGGCCAGACATGGAACAAATCGCTACATCACCATCAAGTAGCTTAGGAACCAATATTTGGGATGGAGTACGTGTTCCTTTTTGGCCTCTCTATCATATCTTAAATTTGGCTGATATCTTCATTAGCAAATATTGCTGAACTGAATGATGACAAAGATTAAGCATTGGTAGAAGGTGTTTCCATGACCCTTTTGTTGATATATTGTAATTAGACTCGAGTTCTACTTCTATCCCAATAGAGATGAGTTATTTGTTAGGAACCGGAGTTTGTACCTGTTGTAGTTCTAGGTGGTCAGGCTAAAAAGGGCTTGCTCGTTTTCCAGAATTACCAATATTCCACATGTGTGTGGATTTGGGTGTCTGTAGGCCAACCGATGTTCTTCTCGCCAAAATTCATCTCTTCCCTTTCCAGAGAGCTGTCTTTTCTGCAAAAAGACCCCCCAAAAAAAGGGAGGAAATAAATAGAACTGAAGATTGGCCCATCAATTTAAGAATCGTTGTTGGTGTTTTTTTTTGTTTTGGGTATGTGCGTGATGTGCATGAAGGCATTGGTATGCCTCTGTGTGCCATAACCAATCATTATTCATGCTAACGAGATTTGTTACTGACACTTGAGTCACTAACAAAGTTTCAATTTTGCAGGTGGCCTTGGCCCAAAATTAGAGCTATCAAATGGGCAATTCAAAGTGTCTCGTACAGCCTAAAACAAAGGAATTACAACTAAAATACGACTCCATCTCCTTTCAGATTCTAGCTATTTCAATTTTTTAAAAATATTTTCTATTATCAAAATCTTTCAAATTTCAACTTTCAAAATTTATCATCAACCTCACTCACTTTTTTTCCCCTACAGTACACCTGCATTTTTAGGCTTTACAACATATATTTTCATTTTCCTACATTTGCATGCATGTCAGTATGACCCAAGAAGAGGCTCAAACGAAACCAACAAGGTGGGTTTCCAATATCAAATCTTTCTTCCACTTACCCAACCCAAGAATCCTAACCCTCTTCATCATTGGCAGCACTGCCGCCACCTTATTAGGCATTGCCATGATAGTTGAATGGGTTTTACATGGCCAATACCACGCAGGATACTTCTGGATTCTCTACTATGCTCCATCTTTGATTGCACTCCCCGTCCTTGTATGGATTATATGCATCATCTTTGCCATTTTCTACACCAATGATCAAAGTCTGCATACATTACCAACATCTGATCTTTCAAAGAAGCAATCACAGACTGAGGTCCTGGAGCAAGTCCAGGCATTGCAAGATCAGCAAACTGTGGAGGAAAATGGAATTGATGATTATGATCAGATTCAGACCTCATGCTTGATCAAAAAGCCTCCAAGTTTGGGATCAACTTCTCGGGCAAGAAATGATACAGATCATAAGTTGGCTTTGAAAAGGACAAATTCTGTGCAATTGTATCACACTCACACTGATTACAGAGACATTAGGCGTACGTTTAGTTTTCAACAATGACAAAATTATTTTAGTTGCTTGATGAAGTTTATGTAGTTCTCTCTTATCTCTTGTGGTTTAATGTTCTAGTTTGATATAGGATGACTGAACTGGAGGAAAAAAGAGCCATACACTACTAGCTTCAATCCCTCCTATTTTGTTTTTACTGCTCTTGATTATGTTTTGTGGAACACAATGGGCATGAATGGTTTGGATAAGTATAACTGTGTAAAATTTATATGATTCCTCACTACTTAGCACTCAAAATGAGGTCAGCACTACTGCTAAAATGTGGACATTTTCCATGGCATCTCTTAATTTTAGCCTAGTTAACTCCTTTGTAAACTTGTAATAGGCTGGCCAAATTGGCCAGAAAGTAGGGTCTCTAAAATCTGTCTTTATTTGCTGCAAAACAGAACAACATACACAAAATCCCATTAACTTTAGAGCATCAAACTCGCTAAAAAAGTGATTGCATTAATATAAAGATTAACATATATACAAAGCTACTTTTGTTATAAAAGTGATTGCATTAATATAAAGATTATCGCCGGTTCAGACGGGGTATCAATGTGAAAGGGACACAAGATTAACATTACAAAGTCTTCTCAAAAAAAAAAAAAAACAAAGCTATGCATTAATATATCCTACTTTTCATACACTTGTTATGAAATAAAATAGATATTAATTGAATGAGTTAGGCAGTAAAAGGGTGTGTATGCTTAATTTAAGTTTAGGTACAAACCCCATAAAATGTTTTAACTTAGGTGATGCAACCATTGACCTCGAGGCCTAAATTTTTATCATTCTTTTGGCATCACTGTGTTCATATACCAACCTCACTGTGTTGCTAACATAGAGGCTAGAACAGCAAAACAAATGTATTATTCTCCAAAATGCAACAACAACAAAAATATATACTATGCAGCTACTGACAAAAGTTTCATTGCTTTGAGATAATTCAAATACCAGAACTGCAAACAATGTAGCTTTCCTATTATCATAATTTAGCCAATCAATGTGGTTTCTATTAAAGCAAATCATGCATTTTATAAATCATAATTCCAATGGAAACCCAAAAAAAAAAAAAAATCTAGGTGATTTCAAACCATAAGATTGACAAATGACAACTGTAGTACCTGATTTGGACTGTGGAAGCAAAGGTCTCAAAACCAAAAGTACTATTTTTTGATTCTTGAAGAAAACCACTTCTATTGTTTTCAAAGGACATTTTTGCTTTTGAAAACAATGCAAGTGCTTATCAGACAGTGACTGATCAAAACTATTCCCCACAAGAGATTAAAGGGATTCTTGTTAAGAATGGGGGTTAGGCAAGAAAAATGGTTCAAGTCATGTGAACTACTTGTTTTCTGCGTCAAATTTTGATAAAGTTGGTATCAAAAACAAGAAAAACATTGATCTTTTAGATCACCCAACTTTCAAAAAGACAAATAAAAATTGCTCAAAAAAAAAAAAAGACAAATAAAAAAAGTATTCACTGTTTGAAGGGAATCTAAGGAGTTTTCCAAAATTTCAGGTGAAATATCACTATATGCCGGACCCAAACAAGAGATTGGGAAACATCATGTCCTATCAGAAAGTTTCTTATGTGAACACGTATACATATTCTCAACGTTCACAAATTCTCAAAATAAGCTTCATTCCCAAACAAAAAACCTTCAATCTTTGTCAGCAAAAGTACAACATGATTGTCAATAATTTACTAGTGACAACAATTGGGATGGAGATTAGCTAGTGCATGAGATTAGAACTAAGATACTAGGTCCATAAACTTTCAAATGAAATCAAAATGAAGATGACATGAGAAAGAGCAAAAACATAAAAATCCGATTTGAATCCTCTTTATTTGTCTTGAAATGGAGAGGGTATAATTCGAATTTGATTTCCATGAATTTAATGGTGTATACAATATCAAATCATTTAAAAATCTACTTCTATTTGGGGATGTTCGAAAATAGTCATCTTTAAAATTTTAGTGAATATGTTCCTAACTTATCCTTTAATTTATTCAAAAAGTTGATACAACCCTCTTCCACTAGAATTTTGTAAGCTTATATAATTTTATTTGAAAGATAATGCATGAAACAACGTTTTGAAAAGTAGTTGTGTTTTCTAAACAAGATCAAACAATATTGGACAGATCGAATATATTAAATCATGTGAAATTATATTCTTATTTTGATTTGTCACATACTGCATATTTTTTTTTACATATTATAAAATAGACTAGCTAGCAAATAGAATTGGGGTTTTTTTTTGTTAACATTAAACAATATGGTTTATGTGTTAGATCAATAAAAAAAATATCTTATATAGTAGACAAATCTAACATTAATAAGTGACCCCATCTCATCTAATGTGGATTTTTTTTAAGAAGAATCTCAAGTAGGGTTTAGCATTCTTGAATTTTTCATAAAAATGTAGGGAAGAGAAAATTGGTTTTTAGGTATGAAAAGACAAAATGGGGTCTCATTTTCAAAATAATGGGCTTGTTGCCTATAATTATGTGGGCCAAAGGGTTGCTTTTTTGCGTTTGACAAAAGACAATTGCTTCTATTCTATGGGAGTGGATAAGCTTCCGCTTTTTCATTGAGGCACTTAAAAATTGACACGTGGTGGCGAAAAAAAGCGACCTTCGGTTGCTATCACCACGTGTCGGTTTGGTAGACCCCACTAGATTTAAGTCAACATGAGGTGCCATCGATGATTTCCTATAGCCACGTGTTAATCATCGCGTGTTTTACGGGTGGTGGGGATCACGAGGCTGAAACTGAGGGTGACCCTTAGAGGCCCCCACTCTAACCTTCACCCTTCGGACCCCACCCCCACCATTTTTTTTTTTTTTTAAGATTCGACTTAATTGCTTTAAGATAAAAATAATTTTATAATAAAATAAAATTCTTATAAATTAATGACCCTTATCACACGGGTTTTGCACAATAAGGCTTTTTTTTTTTTTTTTCTTTTTTTTTGTCTAGTGTCATAATTTTTTTTTTTTTTTTTTACTTTTTAAATTTTGGATAAATTTGTTTGAAAGGTTTGGATTAATAGAAAAGTATCCTATTTTGTAGGCATTTTAAATAGAATCGGATATATATTTTTATACTCAAGTTTTTTTTTTTTTTTTCCTTATTAAATGTAAAGTTTAAGAGTATTTGTGAACTACATAGAAGTCCAGTCTAAAAAAAAGAATCTTCTTATAAATAGTATTAATATATAAAGCTGAAATTGAGGTTATTATTAGAGATGATAGAGTTAGAGGTATGGTAATTGCTTCTATGTCCCAAAATATTTCTTTACCTCAATCTGTAGTGGAGTTAGAAGCCTTTGCGGCAGTAAGGGTGCTCGAGTTCTCTCTTGAAATCGGCATTAGTTTTATTATTTTAGAAGGTAATTTCGAGATAGTGATTAATGCTTTTAAAGATGAGTCTTCTTTGATAACTTCTGTTGGTCTCTTAATTCGAGGTGTAAAAATTATTGCGAAGTCTTTTCATAGTGTTAGTTTTTCCCAGGTACATCGGGATGGAAATTTTGTAATTCCCAATCTTGTTAGACATGTAAATCATGTAACGAATTCTTTTTGCGAATGAAAGATGTCCCACTACATTTATCAATTGTATTTTAGGCCAACTTGGCTTTTATTTCTTATTAATAATTGTAGATTCTTTCTATATATGTATAAAAAAATTAAAAAAAAAAAAACATAACTAATAAAAATTTTAGTTATATATTTATGTTGTATTTACAGGTTTTCGATAGAATTTCAATCTATTGTATTTGTTTTATAATGATTGTTTTTTATTATCAGACTATTATTCAAAAAAAAATATTTTAGTAATTGGGCTAATTAGAACTCACTATTATATATATTTAGTATTGCTTTAGCTTTTTTTTTATTTATTTTTTTTTAGAGAGTTTCAACTTATGACGTCCACTCCTAATGATAGCTCTTTATTATCAAATCAAGACACCAATTAGTTTTTGGTATAGGCGGGGATTGAACCCTAGATTTCTTATACAATCATCAAAGATTTTACCGGTTAAGTTAAATGGAATAACATGCAAATGGGTAGTTTATGTTTGCTCAAAAAAAGAGGTAGCTTATGATATCTCCCAACAAACCTAATCAAATCAAATTCCTCTCCAGTAATTGCATCCAAGTTTAATTTGATTAATTCAACATCAATGCACTAATGTAAAAATAAATGGATTTGGCTCTTTCACGCCACACCAAATTTGAGAAAGTACCATTGAGTTTTGAATAAATATAATAATTATATGGAAAATTTTGCAAGACAACCAAAGAAGACAATGTCCCTTGTAAATTCATCTAGCTGACAATGACCTTCGAACGTGTTTCATAATGATGAATTATGTATATCAGATAATTTGGGATATTTTAGAACTGTAATTAAAGAATTTCTTGTTCCGTTTATGTCCATTTGGCTTTTTTGTTAATGAAACCCCACATAAAAGGATAAGTATCAAGTATTAGTAAATTTGGTATTCCAAAAAAAATATGACACGTCGTTTTTAGAATAGACAACAAATGTTACATTGCTTAGAAGAGTGTTGTGTATACTATGTAGTGTAACTTGTTCAGTTCTCCCTTAAAAGTTACCATGACTTTTGAGTGAAATTTGTAGTCTCTCTCTCTCTCTCTCTCTCGTGTGTTTGTTTCTTAAAAAAAAAAAAAAAAATAGACCATAAATGTTCTCATTGAATGTTAAAAGTACATATGGAAAAATATGAAAGAAGAAAATAATGGAGAGAGAGTCATTGAATTAATGTGGTTCAACCATAAGATTTATATCTACAATGTTGTTGTTGTTGGTTTTTTTTTTTTTTTTTTTTTTTTTTTTTTTTTTTTTTTTTGAGAAAGACCCTTAATGGTTTATTTGTATACTATATGACTTTGTTTTTGTTTTTTTTTTAGAGAGTTTCAACCTATGACGTCCGCTTTTAATGATAGAACTTTTTATTATCTGATTAAGACACCAATCAATTTTTAATGTTGGCAAGAATTGAACCCTCAGATTATTCAACCATCAGATACTTTACCGGTTGAGCTAACTAGAACCCACATATATGACTTTGTTCTTACTATGAAACCATTGAATGTGGTATATATAATAAGTTAAATTCTAAATTAGCTTAGTATATATTATATTCCTTAATTGTAAAATTTTTTTTTCAGAAACCCTTAATTGTAAAAATTTATCGTTCATGCCTGCCCCCAAAAAATTAATCATGGCTCTGTCTCCAACAAAAATAATAATAAATTTGCTTTTTTTGGGGGGGGGGGTTGTACTTATGCATGTGAAACTGTATCTTTAGTCTCTACTTGCATTTGCTTTGAGACCCATTTGTGGAGCCCAATTTTTCAATTTAAGGATAAGAACTCACTTAGGTTTATTTGGTATGCAAGTTTAAACACATGTTTTTAGTTTTTAAATAATATTATATGTATTTTTACACATTTTTTTTCCCACATGTATTTTTAAAAAAACTGAAAACTGTTGTTTAAATACACGTACCAAACGGGCTCTTAATTTTGGTTGTTTAGACTTTGGATTATAAACATAGGATGGTGATATTTCTCTTTTATTCAAAAATGTGAAGTTGATAATAGTATAATACCTACGGCTTGATATTTGCGGCATAAAATGTTTTCGTACCGTTTGAAAAGAAAGACAAAAAACCTATAAACATGGTCAATTGCAGAGAGCAATTATTTGTGTACTACATTTAAACCACACTCTCAGCCTGCCTTGTCAATTCGAACATGGTAGGTGGATTTTGCATAGTAATTCCATAATGACGTGTAGTTATTTCCCAGCACAGATTGGTACATTATGAATCACATCAATTGTCCCAAAATTAAAATATTTTAAAGGTTTAGGTGAGATGTTAGAAACCCATTCACGATTCCTACCTTTTTCTCCCAAAATAAGAAAAAAACCCGTTCAGATTGAATTTTTCCATATCTCTTAAATGATGGCACATTTTTTATATAAAAAAAATGATATAATTTAAAATTTATAGTATCCAATTATTCATTTTATGATAATAACAAAATATCTTATTAATTGAGTTATCTGAAACTACAAAAGTTGTATATTTAAATTATAAGTGGCAATTTGTGTTAATGGGTTGAGTTGAGTTTGTGTCGTGTCGAGGTAATGATATTTAAATAAATACCTCAATTTTAACCATATCTATTTAATATTGTGTCAAATCTCCGAAACTCTAGGTAACACAAATCATTTATTAAGCAAGTTAACACGACATGATCTATTTCAGCTCATTTAATACACAATCTAAGAAAAATAAAGTGGAAGATAACTCCTTTTTGGTGAAAGGGTTAAGGACTCTAAATTTTTAATTTAGAATTTATCAATACACCATTTCTATGAATTGGGTCATTTTGGGTTAATTGCAAGTTAAGTAGATCAACACATTATTAACCCATTTTATTAATCATGTTAGAGTATCAACCTGTTTTGACACGAATCCATTTCACTAAACACTAACCCAAAAAGAAAAAACACCCTAATTTAAGTCGATTCAAGCAGTAATTAGTTTTATATCATATAGGATGAAGGGTGGCTTTCAAATGTATTCTCCACATATCACGTCCAATGAATTGAATATAGTACTGAATAATGAATACAAACCAAACCCTAGAATGAATTGATAGGAGACGATCAATGTGACAATCCCATTTGAACTGTCTTATTGTCTCCAAAGATTCGAAGTCATGACTTAACCAACACCCAGAACTTCAGCATTAGATTTAGATCACAAATTCATAGGTGGAGTTTGCAGGTGAACCTTAATTAGTTGCAAGTAAAACAAGGAACCCACAAAGAGCTCAAGGAAGAGGTGGCAAACTACCGAAAGGCAGTGCAATCTAATGCCTAGGGACCACATATAAATACTACCTCGTTTGCCGAATGTGTTTTCCTTGTCAATCCATTTTGTAATGGGTGACGATGATAAGCTATGGATGAATACAAGCCAACTGCCGAAATTGCTAGTCCATAGACTCCCAACATGTGCAATGAGTTCAGTTGGTTTTATTTCCTCTAATGGATACAAAATTCTTACCACCAAACTTGACGAGTGGATGGTGATGAAGAATGTGTCTGATGTTAGCATTACTTGCGGGTTTTGTGGCACCAAAATAGGGGCAAAGACTAATGAGATGTTTTATTGGGGTGGTTCCATTTACTTGTTTCATCAAATTCTTATTGATTTTGTATCATACTTTTCAATTGACTATTTTGGTCTAGTGGTTAGGGTCTTAGTATGGGATAGGTCTTGAGCTTGCTAAACCTTCATAAACGATGTCAACAACATGACATTAATTGGTTCGGCTTAGGACTATTGTTTCATACTACCTGAAACCACTGATTTTCTGAGTGAATCTAAGGTCAGGCTTCAACTTAAATAGCCTACAAGAACGCTTGCGACTCCTTATCCTTGTTTAAGTCCCTTAGACATGGGTTTCTCAGTTTTGTAGAAGAGCTATTATTGTTACGCTCATGTAAAATAGTCACCACGAGGAGAAAGTATCTTTGAGGCTATGAGTCTTGTAGATACAAGGTTCACATGTTTGTAAGAGGTCTGTTTCATATATCAGATGCATAAGATAATTTTTGCACAGTTAGTGCGCTTATTCATTTTTTATTTTTTAGAGTACCAAAACTGTCTATGTACGTCCCCTCCTAGCTAGACTCCTCTTTAAGTCCTAACACCATGATCTGGCTCTTGGTGACAATGTACATCGCCATTTTATTTGGAAAAGGCACCATGGCTAGTTGAGAAAACTTTGAAACTAATCAAACACTTTCTATATGTTGTTTCTTGCAATTGAATAATGGACAAAAAGACATCATAAGCTAGCTCCCATTCCGCATGGTTCTCCTCTCCCAAGTATCAGTGTCAGAGCATCACGTTATGGTGTTGATGACTTGATGGTAGCTAGCTAGAGATACCTTTGATTATATATTAAATCCCATGATTATTATGTGATTTAGTCACCAAATTGATTGATAATTTACATCTTTCACGTATAGCCACATCATGAGGCCTAGAGCCAATCCAATAATTAAGTTGTTTGAATCAAATAATTGAAAAATTGGATCATGTTTAGGAGTTAGGATATAGGATAATCTCACTTTGTACTCCCTATATATAAATATAACTATTGTATTTTTTTATTGATAGTTTGCTATATTTTTTGAGTGGTACTAGGGGGGGTTAGTGTTAATAGTTTCCAATTGACTATCAAATTAGACTAAATTATTATTATTATAGCATAAACTTTATCTCATGCCAATTACTTTTCAATGACCTAAAGGGTTATACCCAATTACAAGCCCTTGATGTTATAAAAATGTCCTTTCGTGTTGCTAACAATGCATGCTATATGGTATTTAAAACAACACGTATTTTCATAAAAAAATCATACCTTGTGAGACGTGCATGCATTTTTAAATTTAATAATTCCTTTTGGGATTGATCCTAAAGGATGGCTATCACAAGGAGTACCCAATAGAGTCTTCTCCTTGATGCTAAAGACATCCTTGACAATATAATATAATATATATTTATATATAATCTATTGTAATATTAAATTAGATTAAAAGCTAGTGACCCACTAGAATTAATGAATTATCCATTGAATTACTATACTCGAGCAGCCATAAATGTACGCTACCAGTATGAATCTATTACAATAACTTTTGACATAAACTCTGTCTAGTGTAAAGCAAACACATACTACCAATGGCAATAATCCTCCAAGTTTAACCAAAATTCCATATTTCATATAGAAGGGAATTATTGGCAAGCTACTATGAACAATAATCATGGTGTAAATGTTTCTCAAAAAAAAAAAATCATGGTGTAATTTCATTGGCAATATTTTTTACAATAAATTTGGAAACCAAAAGGTTGCGAAAAAGCATATAAGAGGAGACGCAATATATTTGCTACAGCAATCACAAATTTTAGTTTTTGATTAGTCCACCATGCACTTCAATGACTCCAATATTATAACTGGCTTTATGTATCATGTATTGGAGAATGAATGTTTTTTTTTTTTTGGAGAAACAATGAATGTTATTTTTTGATGCATAAGTTTCGACTAAAAACTAAATGCAATTGCCAAGAAGCTTATAACTCAATTGGCTCCAGTATTTTCAATGGAAACATCTAGGGTGTAAATCCCTCACCCCAACTATCAAATTATCCACATAAAAAAAGAAAAGAAACTGGTTGTATTATTTTTCCTACAACCAATACAAGAATCTAAATCTCATATATCTTGTGAATTGCATTTATTAAGGTGGAGAGAGAGAGAGAGAGAGAGAGAGAGAGAGAGAGATTAGGATCTCTCTATTTATTTATTAGGGAATTATCTATATTTTAAATGATTTTTATATGGTTTTAATTAAATATTATTATATGTTTAAAAGTGTATCAAGTACTATATCATTTAAAATTTTAAATAAGTGTTACAACATATACATTAAACATTCGTAACAAGATACAAATTTTTTTTTTTTTGGAGAATACTAAGTATTTTTTGGATATACACTAGTGTAAATTTCTTTAAAAAAAAAACAAGATGCAATAAATAAAACATAAAATGTACTCTATACATTTCAAATGATTCAATTTCATGGACTGAATAAAATATACCTAGAGAGAAAAGATACTACAAAAAAAAAAAAAACAATTTAAGACTATCACTCAATAAATAATTTTTTTTTTATAATACAATAAATTATTATTAATCAATGACAATTTTTGATTGGAATAACAAAATTATTTGCTAGGAAGATTATTATGTTACTCTCTTCCACTAAAATCTATTTGATCCTTTAAAGGTGTTGGTTATTTTTACCAATCATGTAATATATATATATATATATATATATATATATATATATATATATATTTTTACCAATCATTTAATAACTAGTGACTCCTTCGCTTCAGAGCTTATAAGGCAGAAAGTGGGGGAAGATTCTTTCGATGTGGGACACAGAGGCCAAAATGGCTTCGAGAGGCCACCAGTGGAAATTCCCACATATGGTCGAACCCGAGGTCGAACCTGAGGTTGAGTACCCACATAATTAAAGACATTTGACTTTTTGTTTACCTCATAATATTTTGTCACATAAGTTTTTGAGGTCTCATAGTTTTACACGGCGTTGTTCTATTATTATATATTTTTAATTGATTTTAAATATATTCTATAACTAAATTTTCCATTAAAATCTTACCAAATCATATGTTCTTTAAATAGTAGAAGATATAGTTTCATATACAAATTCTATCATAGTAAATACCTATTAATAATTATCATAATTATCACATATTATATTTAGAAAAAAAATAAAATAGAGAAAAAATAATATATTATTAAACTTTTTTGTGCATTGCACATGTTACCGACTAGTATATGTAAAATAAAAAAAACATTTAATTTTTGGTTAATATCATAATGTTGTGCCACAAAAACTGTTAAGGCCTTTTATTTTACAGTTTATTATTCTAATATTTTTTTAATTAAATTTAAATATTATTCTATATTTAAACCCCCATTAGTATCTTAGCACTTCATATTTCTTTGAAGGATAGATTCAATAGTTCCATATACAAATACAATCATAACAAATACCTAATTTTAGAAAATATTATTTCATATATAAACACAATCATAATAAATGTCTATTAATAACTATCGCAATTATTGATTTTTATATTTAGATGAAGAAATAAAAGCGAGAAAAAAAAAATCATATTATGTAAAAATTTTCCATGCATCACATGGGTTACAAACTAGTAGTAGTATATTAAAATCAAAGCACAATCAAAATCAAAATCAAAATTAGTTTTTATTATTGTATGATTTTGTGCCACACCACATGTCTATTTTTTATTTTTTTAAAATTTTGTTGCCAAATCACAATTTCTTGATACTCAATGTGAAAACCGAGATGACTATCTCACATACCAAGTCAAGACCCCATCTCATCTTTATTATGTTGAATGTTCTAGTGTGTAAGCATGTGTTACTATCCTTATCTACTAATTTCCAAAGGAAAAGATTAAAGAGTTACCCAACACGTTACGACATGACGAGTGACGACAGTCATGCACCACTTCTGTCCGCATGCAACCAAATGTAACAAAGTTACTTTACTGGTTACAGGCAAACAACAACAAAAAAAAGTCTTTTTATTGAAAATCTTTTCCTTTCAAACCAATGAAACTTTTTTATTTATATAATTCAAAACAAAAATAGGAAAACCATTAAATCACAAGAATTACAAAACTCAATCCAGTGCCCTTAAACCACTTCAAATTCATATCAATAATGGACAGATACAAAAAAGAAAGAAAATTCCTTTCTTACCATAGAAAGCAAGATTATACTTACTTAAAAAAGAGAATCACAATAAATTTACAGACATTATTTTTTTTTACAATTATTAAATTATTAATGTGTTACTATATTATTGGATATATCATTACAAAATGTATTTATGTAAAAATAATTTTCTAATGAATCTAATCACAATTTATTATCTTAAAATAAGTTGTATATGTTATAAAAAATAATTGTGTTATTGTGAAAAAAGAAAAAAAGAAACAAAACAAATTTTGTTGTGTAAATTACGCGCTTTAACTGCCGCGTGAAACCGGCACATTTTTTAATTAGTTTTTAACGTTGTAAAATCCAAAAGAGCTTTCGAAGGAGAAAAAAAAAAATTGCTTAATAAGCTGCGGGGACAAAGGAGAAGAGAGAGAAAGCAAATTATTATTATAATTACTATTTTTTTAACAAGAGAAAGAATATAATTTAATCAACACGAAATTTGAAGAAGAAAAAAAAGAAAGAATAATGTTATAGTCACATACTATTTTACAAAATTTTTATAAACTATTAATGTGTCTAACTTCTTTTTGGTTTTCTTTTAGATTCACCATTAATATTACTTTTTCATTTACCAATAATCACTCAACATATCAATTTATAAATTTTTTTTATAAAAAAGTTTGTATCTCTAGCATTATTCAAAAAGAAAAGAAAAGTAAAATACAGTCAACACCAAAGTTGAGCTAATGCCAGTAAAGTTTAAAACAATTCAAAATTTATTAATTTAGTTTGTAAACCCAACTTGGTTTCTAAACTGTTACTTATTTTTCTCTCATTTTCATAGTGATTAGGGACCAAATTAATTAGTATTTTTTATTTTTTATTTGTGATAGAATTTTATTCTAACTTAATCTAAGTGTATGTATCTATATAAAGTTTTTTCAAAACTTGAACTCCGATTCTTACCCACCTCACACCTCACGAGTATTTATAATTAAAGTGACTATCACGGTAAGGATTTGTGATAGTAAATAATCAATTTTGAAATGTCTTGAACGTAGGTTTTTTATATTTTAAATACAAGATATAAATTTTATTTTAATTTAATCTAAGTGTATATGTGTGTGAAACACCTTTCTATAGACTTAAAACTCGACCCTTGCCTTTTACAGCTCATACCCCACAAACACTTATATTTATAAAGTGACTATTGCATCAAGAGTGTGCGATGATGTCTTAGACATAGTTAGCATTAAGCCAGGTGTTGCTTGTATTTTTTTTTAAAAAAAATTTGCTCAATAAGCTGCGGAGATACAGGGAAAAGATAGAGAGAGATATTAATTTAAAATTTTAAAATTAAATTAAAATGAAAAAAGAAAAAAAAATTAAGAGTAAATAATTGACTCGCTAAACAAGCTGCGGAGACAAAGGACAAGAGAGAGAGAGAGAGAGAGAGAGAGAAATGAAGTCGGAATGAAATTGAAATGCAACTCAAATTCAAATTCCACCCAAATGAAATTCTTATTAAATTCACGCGTAGTAGTCATGAAATCCGTGTAGTCATCGTCGTCGTCGTTTTAGAGAGAAAGAGAGAGAGAGAGAGAGAGAGACAAAGAAGAAAAAAAAAGAGTGAGCTTTTTCTTCTTCTTCTTCTTCTAGAGAGAGAAAGCCCGTGAATGTTTTTTTAACACAGAGACAGAGAGAGAGTGAGAGAGAGCTTTGGCATTTCCGTCATAAAAACAAGCTCAATGTGGCGGAGAATTTAGAATAAAGTTCATTTTTTTTTGTTTGTCTCTGCTGACTTTGAGCAGGGTCGGCAAAATTTTTTACCTTATTGAAATGCCATCTACTTAGAAGGTACACTTATAAATTCAAGTTCTTTTGACCTTTGAATATTGTATAGTTTTTTTTTTTTTTTTTTTATCTTGATTTTGCTATCTTGGTTTTGTTTAATTTTGCTTTTCACTCATTTGCAGATCGTTGAAAATTTTGATCTTTGGTGATATACACTGTGTTTTGGTTAGAAGTGAATTGGGTTAGACTTGAATTGTATTGAAAAGCTTTTAAGACTTTTGTGAAAGTGGGTTGTGTTTGTTGTGCTTCTTTTTTTTTTTTTTTTTTTTTTTCATAGAATACAGTACAAGCTATAAACTTTGAAGCAAAATGGGTGACACTGAAGAAGCTAATAGTGACATGATGCAGAGGCTTCAATCTTCATTTGGTACTTCTTCATCTTCCATTTTGAAACAACCTTTATCCATGGACCAACTTAGCATACCCCAATTGAGCCCTTCACTAAACCGTGCACGCCATTTTCAACAAAATTTTGGTGGTGATAGTGGTAAAAGAATAGGTATACCACCTTCACACCCTCATCAGATCCCGCCCATTTCACCTTATTCTCAGATCCCTGTGTCTAGGCCAGTGAACCAGCAAATGGGTTCACAGAATTTTAGTCCTGGGCCTACTCATTCACGATCTTTGTCACAGCCATCATCGTTTTTCTCGCTTGATTCGTTGCCCCCGTTGAGCCCTTCCCCTTTTCGGGACTCCTCGTCCATGTCTATGTCAGAAGCTGGGGTGTCAACTGATGTGTCAATGGAGGATCGGAATGCAGGTTCGCATTCACTGTTGCCTCCATCACCTTATTCTACCAGGGGTGATTCTCCGAGGATTGGGGAGAGTTTGCCCCCTAGGAAAGCTCATAGAAGGTCTAATAGTGATATCCCTTTTGGGTTTTCGAGTGTGATGCAATCATCACCGCCCCTTGTTCCGTTAAGGGGTCCTGCTGGTTTAGAGAGGTCGGTTTCTGGTAGAGAAAATATGGGGATGGCAAAGCCGGCTCAGTTGGTTAAAAGGGAATCGAGTTGGGAGAGAGGGGGTGATAACAATGCAGAAGGTATGGGTGAGAGGAAGTCAGAGGGGGAAGTTGTAGATGATCTGTTTTCTGCATACATGAATTTGGATACCATTGATGCATTGAACTCTTCAGGGACTGATGAGAAGACTGGTAATGAGAATCGTGAGGACTTGGATAGTAGAGCTAGTGGGACAAAGACTAATGGAGGAGATAGCAGTGATAACGAAGCAGAAAGCAGTGTGAATGAAAGTGGGGGCAGTGTGCCAAGGGGAGGACTGAATTCTACAGCTGAGAAGAGGGAAGGGGTCAAAAGGAGTGCAGGAGGAGATGTTGCTCCAACCTCTAGACATTACAGAAGTGTTTCTATGGATAGCTTCATGGGGAAGCTGCAATTCGGTGATGAGTCACCTAAGATGCCACCTTCACCCGGAACTCGTCCTGGACAACTTTCACCCAATAATTCAATTGATGGTAATTCAAATGCCTTTAGCTTGGAGTTTGGAAATGGTGAGTTTAGTGGGGCAGAACTGAAGAAAATTATGGCAAATGAAAAACTTGCTGAAATAGCATTGACTGACCCAAAACGTGCAAAGAGGTATGGCATTTTCATCCGCTATAGCTTCAATATTGTCAACTGAATAAATAACCAAGAAGCATTTTTTCTGAATTCTATTAACCTTACTGGTTGTTTAATTTAGGATTTTGGCAAATCGTCAGTCAGCTGCTCGTTCCAAAGAACGAAAGATGCGGTACATTTCAGAGTTGGAACATAAAGTCCAGACTTTGCAGACGGAAGCTACCACATTGTCTGCACAGCTTACATTATTACAGGTGGGGATTTGAACTACTGATGCTTTTATTCTTATATCTCTATGTTCTATTTCTTAAATTGATTTTCTTTGTCTTCTTTGCAATACATGCAGAGAGATTCTGTTGGGCTCACAACCCAGAATAATGAGTTGAAGTTTCGTCTTCAAGCAATGGAACAACAGGCACAACTCCGAGATGGTGCACATTTTTTTCTTCTTATTTTGTTTCCTCCATTGCATTAATAGATTTCATTGTGTGCATCCGTTGACACCTTTAATTTTGGTGGGAAGTAATAATTGGTAATTTCTTCTTGTGACCTTCTCCTATTTTTTGTTGTTTGCTCTAATTTTTGCAGAAATTTCTTTATCATTATATGTTCATTTTGAATTGTTAATGATACTCTTATGTTGGCCACCTACATGGGTATTTCAGTGCTTCATTACTTCATACACATTTGACCTGTTTTCTCAATGGAAGTGCCTGATGCTTCTTTGATGTCCACTATGATTGGGAGAAGAGAGGCTCAAAATTTACTATTGCTTTATTCTCTTCTTAAATTATTTCTGAAAAATCTATCAGTTTATTTTTTGTTACTTCAGAAAAGTCTAATCATGTCCTATTGTGAGCCATCACCTCTATTGCTAGAAGCAACCAACCAGACTTTAATATTTGTGGTCCAGATCCAACTACCCTCCTAAGTTCACTCACCTTTTGTTTAAGCAGTCAGCTAAATGTTTTATATCTTAAAACAATTTAAAAAAAAAAAAAAATGCTAACGCAAACATCTTAATGCTCAATGTCACTTGGGAAATTAGGTTTGCTTTATATGTGCATCCTTTATTGAAAGCATTCTCTAGAGTTTTGTACATTGGAAATGAGCAAGCCTGCTGAATTAGTTGAGTTGCCTAGAAAGCATTGGTGGGCATCTTTTTTGTTAATTTTCTTTCTGATGCTCCATTTTCAGAAAGAAAATTTATAATATAGACTGCTTATGGAACTTTTCCTGCCTGTGGTTTGATGGCACAGCTTTAAATGATGCCTTAACTGCGGAGGTCCAACGGTTGAAGCTTGCTACAGCAGAGTTGGGTGGAGAGCACCCTTCTAAGTGCATGGTTTCACAGCTCAACCACCAAATGTTCCAAATGCAGCAGCAGCAGTCATCTACCCAGATGAACATTCATCAGTTACAACACCAGCAGCAGCAGCAGCAGCAGCAACAGTCACAGCAGCAGAATGGTAGCACAGCCTCAAAATCTGAGTCCATTCAATAGATTGTGATTATGAAGCAAGGGCTTCAATCAGTTGGATGGCTCTTTATCTTATCAATTACTGGCTTTTAATATTCAGCAATCGTTGCGCAATGCATTCATTCGTTATTATACTGTCTCCAAGGGACGTCTTTAATGTGTGTTAGTCGTGAATTCTACCTACAATGTGTCCAACTCGGACTATGTCTATGGTATGAAATCATATACAAGTCTCAACACTAATTTTATATTTTTTATCTCTTATTTAATTCTGGTAGATATCATGGAATGTAGACATTATTGGACTTAATTTTGCTTTTTAAGACATTAGAAGAGTCAAAACTCCTGTCTTTGTTTCTTTCAGTAAAGAATTATGTCCCTCTGATTGCTTCTTATTGTGCTCATTGGTTTTAGCTTTACTCTGATCTAAACAAAAATTGATTTGGTAAGCAATGTCTTTGGATACAAGTGAGTCCTCCATGGAACCACTTACGTGCCAAATCTAGGCCATTCTTTCTGAGAAAATTAAGAATCAAAAAGTGTTGCATTTTTCTTTTCTTTCCTGCCTATGATTGATGTCTCAGCATAGAAGCGTTGCCTAATCATACTAAGAGCTGAAATTGTTAACAGAGTGATGCTATGGATACAATTATTTTCACAACTCGGCAAGTTGTGATTAGATTAACATCATTACTATACACCAACCATTCTAGGCTACAGCGCCAGACTCGCCACGTCAAATAGTGGTAAAAAAGAAGAAAAAGTTGTTGGGATATTTACAAAAGGTTTTGTGTACCTGGAAGTACAGGAATTTTGTTAGAACAAATCTGGTAACCCAATAATTAGTGACAGCAACTCATGGACCATGAGAAACCTTGTTGGGCCCCGTGGGCCGTGGCCTCTCTGATGAGAAAACTGGAAGGACTAAAATGAGGGACCGAGCAATTATAGTCCAAGCATGCGAAAATGCCAAATTAATGTTATCTTCCTATAAAATACTAGTGTAATTAATGTGTTATGGTCCTCTCCGATTGTAACGTTAGAGTTTAAACTAGGGGTGTGCAGAAAACCCACCGACCCGTCAAACCCAACCCACTGGGTTGGGTAGGTTTTTAAGGCTTGGTGGGTTGGGTTGGGTTGGGTTACAAAAAATTTTTTTATAACAGGTCGGGTTTGGTTTGGGTCATCAAATTACAAACCTGCTAAACCTGACCCGACCCACCATATTTAATATATATTTAAAATATATTATATATTTAATAAATTCTTTTTAAAAAAAAATCAGTTGTGGGCACTTGTATATATATATTTAAATATATATTATATATTTAATAATTTTTAAAATAAACCAGCTGTAGAGCAGCATTTTCTTGGTTCCTCCTACTAATACTAATTATATATATACTGATATACTATATGTGGGGCCGGGGAGCTTACGATCCAGCCCACACTTTATTAGGGCTCAGGGTCCATGCCGAGGAGGGTATATGCCGAGGACAAATGGGGAAAGGCCGGTGTGTCTAGTGGAACAGCCGAGGATGACCCTGTCCTCGGCACTACAGGACTTCAAGGGGAATAGCAACGTCTCGATGATGGCTATCCCCAAAAAGCCCCCGGAAGAAGATACGAGTAGAATGTGACCCACGTTGGGGGTACGGTGCGGAGCTGGTTCAGGATAAATACGTCCTCTCCGCATTTAATGAACTCACCGGCGCCCTGACCGTGTTAATGAGAGAAGACGCCTGGTCAGGGTGACTTCGATCGTCGCAACTAATAGAAAGCAAGATGGGACAGTCGATGGGACGGGTACAGAAGTTAGCACCTGCCTGACCAACAAGTGGAGGGCTAAGATCAACCGAGCAGGGCTATATAATGTGAAGGCTAACGCACCAAAGGCAGGCTGGGAAAAATGGCCAAAACCAGAGCCTCCCAGCCCACCTCTAGGAGAAAGACTCCCAGAGCGTGCACGATTCATTTATGTATGTACACGTTTTATTTATGTATGAACACTCCGGAAAACCACCGACTCGTGATCAAGGCCTAGCCTTTCAAACCCACGCTCTATAAATGATATTGTTAGGGCCTATTTACGTGCGAACCCAGTATCGTTCTTGGGTCGTTCCAAATCGTGTCCTTACAATTGGCGCCGTCTGTGGGAAGGGCTTGTGCGTTGGCACAGGCGATTGGTCGAAACAATCCCCTTGTCACTTCTAAACAGCCGTTTATATTGTATTGTTTTAGCGTAAAGTTCCACCAGGGGCTATGTTTCTTTAGTAGGGGCTACGCTGGGTAGCATCAGTAGCATGGATGGTTCTAGGGGCTTGGCCGAGGAGCTAATTCCTCGTAAACCAAGGTCTCGTGCCATAACCGAGAGGTTAATTCCATTACTTATGAAAGTCAAGTTTTGGACAGAACCAAGATATTGCATGGTCCTCGGACTCAAACCTATGGGGAAACCAACTACTTCTCAAAATTGGGTTTTGGATAGAACCAAGGTATTGCATGGTCCTCGGACTCAAACCTATAGGGAAACCAACTACTTCTCAAAATTGGGTTTTGGACAGAACCAAGGTATTGCATGGTCCTCGGACTCAAACCTATGGGGAAACCAACTACTTCTCAAAATCAAGTTTTGGACAGAACCAAGGTATTGCATGGTCCTCGGACTCAAACCTATGGGGAAACCAACTACTTCTCAAAATTGGGTTTTGGACAGAATCAAGGTATTGCATGGTCCTCGGACTCAAAACCTATGGGGAAACCAATTACTTCTTAAAATTGGGTTTTGGACAGAACCAAGGTATTGCATGGTCCTCGGACTCAAACCTATGGGGAAACCAACTACTTCTCAAAATTGGGTTTTGGACAGAACCAAGGTATTGCATGGTCCTCGGACTCAAACCTATGGGGAAACCAACTACTTCTCAAAATTGGGTTTTGGACAAAACCAAGGTATTGCATGGTCCTCGGACTCAAACCTATGGGGAAACCAACTACTTTAAAGAAACCTAGATACTAAGCAGGACCTAACACTACACGTGACTACCTCCATTGAATGAGGATCAGACATGGGATCAAAGCTCTATAGGTGCAGGTAAGCTAATGTTTTGAAATATGATTCTAAATGTATCGCATGCACAACTATTCATACATGTCAAGATAATTAGTTCAGAATTCATAAAAAATAGTAAGTATCAACGAGGGCAACAAACCAGTAACCAAAAGGAAAAAGAAAGAAAAGAATTTCATATACGTGTTCAACAGGTTCAAACTGCTAGCAAGTTACAAAGTTTTCAAAATTAAAAAGAAACAAGTTAAATTGTTAAACTAAAAACAAATACGAAGATTGGCCAGGGTTTCTACTTCTTTAACTTTGCATCGGCCACGTCCTGGGAAGGAGGAACGGGATCAGCTCCGGTGCCTTGGAGGACAGTCCCTTCTAGGAAAGGCTGATCAGGATCAGTATCGATACTCTTGAGGACCACAGCAAGGGGAATCGTCTGTAGGGGCTGGGCAAGTATGGCTGGCTCCTCGGCGGTAGGCATCTGAGTGTCAAGCACGGGCTCAGCAACCTCTTTGGGTACCTCGGGATCCGTATGCTGAGATGCTTCTATCACATCCTGAAGCTCTCCCTCTTTGAACGGCTCCGCAGGAGAAGCGCCGACCCGTACGGTTTCCGATTGAGTGACCCCTTCCTCATGTTGGTCGCTCACAGCTGCGGAGCTGGTGGAGGTGGCCTCACGGATGGTTGTAGGGTAGAATATGTTCTTCGCTTTCCACAAGTCAGATGAAGCACTCACCCCAGCCTGCTTCAAGGCCTCTTCCCAAACCTGAGAGCAGTAAAGCCTGCATACTCCAGGAATCTGGGCTTTAAGGATGGCTTGTGTTTCAGCTACCCCCGCATTATAACCATCATCCTCGGCCGTTTCCTTTGCAGCCTCAGCCTCGTTCCCGGCAAACTCGGCCTCCTGCTTGGCCCTTATGGCCTCGTCACGAGTATACTCCGCCACACCTATTTCATGCTCTGCCGTGACCAGTCTTTTATTTAAGTTCTCGACTAGCTCTTTAGCTATTTGCAGCTGATCCTCGGCATCTCGCAGACGTTTTGTTTGGTCCTCAGCTTGTTTTTGGGAGCTGGCTAAACCCGCCGAGGCGCTGTCCCTTTCTCGGATTGCCTCTGTTAGGGCAGTCTTGGTCTTGGCGAGGTCGTCCTCAGAAGTTTTGAGAGTCCGTGTGGCCACTAAGCGCTTGGAGCGTTCACTCTCGGCCGCCTTACTCTGGTTGTTCACCTCTTCCTCCATCCTATAGGTGGCCTGGAGAGCCTGTCAAGGGAGATAAATACATCGTAAATAACAAACTGGGAGTGGGAGTTAACAAAGTTCTAGGTTTCAAGAGCCTTACCATGCCCAAGTACCTCTTCGTACTGAGGAAGACCTCCTGCATCCTCATTTTCTTCAGCCCATCCATGTCGGTGGGAAGCAGCATGGCTCTCCCTAATGCGTCTGCCACATAACCACCCTCGCCATCTCCAAGGTCCCTCATGGACGCGGTCTCTAGCAATGGACCCCCGTGGAGCATTGGAGCGGGAAGCCAGGCGCTTGGTAAGGATTGGGCCTCGATCCCCTTTGCCTTGCCTTGGGAAGATTGGGACGCAGTTTCTTTATCCTTGGTTTGGTGCCCAATCTTCAGTTGTTTCGTACGAGGGGCTTCCTCCCTCTCCTTAGGAGGTTGGGATTTTCCCCTATCCATGGTCTCCTTGCCCTTGGGGCTTCTCTTTCTCTTTGAATCAGTGCCTTCCGGCCGAGGAGGCAGAGCTGGTTGGGAAGGAGCAGGAAGTTTGGGGCGGGGGGATTGTGGTTGTGACTTGGTGGAGGACGACCTAGTTTGGATGGTCTGGGGCTGAGGTGGTGGGGCCGGAACATTAGATTGCGGCGTTCCCTGCGCACCCTCCCCCGGTTGACCCTCAAGGAGTTCGAATAGGCTGGGCTGGGGCATTCTCTTGGATCCCATCTCGGCTTGCGAAGATGTGCCTATTGAGGATAGTTCCGCCTCGGACAAAGCTGGGTCACCTAAATCACCAGAAGGATCCTCGGATTGGCTGGTTAGGTCAAATACCCCAAACCCTTCCTCGGACCGATCTAACTCGCCTTCGTCCTCCGCTACTTGGTGAGACGAGGAGGGGCCCACCTGTGGGATGCTCTCTGGGATAGATGGTCTTTCGGAGATTAGAAATCCTGTCTCGACCACGGTGATTTTTGGAAGCTGAGGACGGTTGGCGCTGATCACGTGCCTAGGGTCGCCAAATGACTTCTGAACAGGAGGGTACCCTAATGTTTTGTGAGCGGCTCGGACTTGACCATCTCCGTCATTTACGAAAACCGCCGCTTGTAGAACAGTCTCCAAGTCCGCCCGGTTAACTAAGTGTAAATGCCATTTATGAGCGTGTGAATCTACAAAAGAAAAAATATATGCATGGTTAGTTACCGAGCCACATCAGACTAAAAAAGGTGCAAAGGGTCAGCGCCCTTCCGTTCCTTATACCCCACCTGGTTCTCCTTCTACCACGGGGCACGGATCGCCATCATGCCATTCACCGAAGACGATAAGGAAATCCTTGTTTAATCCCTTGTTAGAATCGGGAAGGCACTGGATTAGTCGAACCCTGTCGTCCCTCGTCTTCATGTAGAATGATTTCCCCTTCAAATGTTGGAGGTTATAGCACCAATTCACGTCATGGTGGGTCAGTCTTAGCCCCATCTTTTCATTTAATGCATCCACGCAACCCAAAATCCTAAACATGTTGCAGGCGCACTGGGTGGGGGCTAATCGGAAGTGCCTGAGGTAACCCCTCGTCACCGGCCCCATAGGGATTCTCATCCCCCCCTCTACAAAGGCGAGGACGGGAATTACTACCTCACTCGTTTCTCTCTTATAGTGCCACTCCCCCATCTTACAATGCCTCAGACTTACGTTGGGAGGAATTTTATAATCAGCGATGAACTTGTTCATCGCCTCTTCAGTATCAACTAATTTCCTTAGTCTCGATTTAACCCTCGATTTAACCATTTCTATGATTTACTAAAACTCAACCAACAACGGGAGAAGGAAAGGAACCAGAGGAAAAATAAACCCAGAAAAGAGAAAAAAACAAGTTAATGGAGGCAGGGAACTTACATAAAAGAGGAAAGACGCTTCGGATAGGCTTTTTGTGCTGGAGATAGACTCGAATTTGGGCGAAAGTTCAGATGAACTCAGGGTATACGCGCTGGAACTCTTAAGTGTAAAACTGAAGAGGCGGATCCGTTCCAAAAAATCATTTATACTTTCTAGGGTAACTGCACAACTTTTCCCACCCATAAAGACCAAGGAATCACCACCGTTTGATTTTCATCATGCCGTTGAACGTGGGAAACACAGAGCCGCCCGCATTTAATGAGGCCACGTCTTACCTTCTAACTGCACCAGGAACGTGTCTCGGGCAGATGAAAAGTCTTGGGAACCGATAAGTGACAAGGATTGACAGGCATTGACAGATATCCGATATCATCAAAAGCCTCCTATCCGTCCGAAGAGTCGGATAGCAGGATTTTGAGGGGCTATTGTGGGGTCGGGGAGCTTACGATCCGGCCCATACTTTATTAGGGCTCAGGGTCCATGCCGAGGAGGGTATGTGCCGAGGACAAATGGGGAAAGGCCGGTGTGTCTAGTGGAACAGCCGAGAATGACCCTGTCCTCGGCACTATAGGACTTCAAGGGGAATAGCAACGTCTCGATGATGGCTATCCCTAAAAAGCCCCCGGAAGAAGATACGAGTAGAATGGGACCCACGTTGGGGGTACGGTGCGGAGCTGGTTCAGGATAAATACGTCCTCTCCGCATTTAATGAACTCACTGGCGCCCTGACCATGTTAATGAGAGAAGATGCCTGGTCAGGGTGATTTCGATCGTCGCAACTAATAGAAAGCAAGATGGGACAGTCGATGGGACGGGTACAGAAGTTAGCACCTGCCTGACCAACAAGTGGAGGGCTAAGATCAATCGAGCAGGGCTATATAATGTGAAGGCTAACGCACCAAAGGCAGGCTGGGAAAAATGGCCAAAACCAGAGCCTCCTAGCCCACCTCTAGGAGAAAGACTCCCAGAGCGTGCACGATTCATTTATGTATGTACACGTTTTATTTATGTATGAACACTCCGGAAAACCACCGACTCGTGATCAAGGCCTAGCCTTTCAAACCCACGCTCTATAAATGATATTGTTAGGGCCTATTTACGTGCGAATCCAGTATCGTTCTTAGGTCGTTCCAAATCGTGTCCTTACACTATACATATAAAATATATATAATTAATAAATTTTTTTAAATAACCAGTTCTTCCTATCCTATATAAAAACCAATTAGTTCACACAAATTCTAATAAATTACTATTGTTATTTAGTCATTAGTGTTGTTTGCCTTTAAGGAGTTACATTGATACTAATCTTTAGGTTTTTTTAATATATTAATATTTATATTTTTTTCTACTCAATTTAATAATAATAAAAAAAAAATTTGTCAAACCCATGGGTTCAACCCGACCCATGTGGGTTGGGTTGGGTTGGACTTATGTGATGGGTTGGGTTGGGTTGAATTTTTTTTGACCTGCCATGGTGGGTTGGGTCAAAAAATCCCCTCAACCCGACCCAACCCAACCCATGCACACCCCTAGTTTAAACATCACTCTCCTTTTCTTCTTTTTTTTTTTTTTTTAACTTTAGCCTAATGTAAATGCATGTGAAATTCCTTCCCGATAACTTAAACTTGGAGAAATTATAAGATCCTCATTGTGGACAAATGACGTGGTCCACCATTTCACTAAAAGACTTCCATTTGTTTAAAAAATTACTAAGTTAGAATTTTTTTTTTAAAAAAAGCAGAAACTAATTACTGACTTAGTAATTTTAAACAAGTGAGAGTCTTTTAGTGGAATGGTGGACAAGTGACATGGTTCACCAGAGGACTGTATAATTTCTCTTAAATTTGGCCATTGCCTCTCACAAGCACTTATACTTATAGAGTGACCATCGCATCAAGGATGTATGGAGGTAAACGTCATTCTCCTGAACTGTAGGAGGGAGACGCATTTTATGAATGAACCTATCAAAGAAAATTTTGTATATTTAAAATATATAAAATCTGGGTGGATTTAACAATTTCATAAGACTCATTTTGAATTTTCATCAGACCAATTTCAACCATCAACAATGCTTAATTCTTGTTTTTATCATTAATCATCATAATGAAAATGACTAATTTTTTTTCATTGTGATTCTTACGTATTCTAAATACTATACGATATGGAGTAAATTTTTTTGTTATAATTCATGTCAATGTGCTGCAAAATAAGAATTGTAAGGATGGCAGGCCTAGAAGGGTATATTGGGCCATGGGCCCTATCTGAGGACATTAAATAATCCGAGGACGGGGAGACGCTAGTGTGGGAGCACAAGCTAGTGAATGGGTGAAGGGGTCTGGTTTTAAGGTTCCAAGAAATATGTCCGAGGACAAATTTCACCTCGGCTTAACGGGGCAGAGGTCAAAAGGGTTGGCCTGACATCAGGGATAACGATCTGGGCAATTCTGCTGGCAGGGATAAGTATCAGGAAGGGATAAGGTAAAAAGAAAGTAAGAAATATCTGAGGGAAAGCTGCTACCGTTGCATTAAATGCTCTCTAGCTAACTCTCTGGCCACATTAATGTGGAAGTGATACTTGAATAGTGATATTCAGCCTTACAGCTACCACTAAAAACTTCAGAAAGGTGCTGATGGGATAAGGACAAAAGTCAGTCACTTGATCTACACATGGAGGGTTGAGATAGAAGGAAGGGGGGGCAATATAAAGGAGGATCCCATTACATGGGGGGATCGGAGAATTGAGGAAAAAACACTATAACAATAGGAACTAGACTTGTAATCAAATTCAAAAGAAATATATACAAGAACTAATCTCCTCGGATTGTGCTGAGGACGATTTTCTTTGGGTAAAACTAGATTATCTTTGCTTTCTTGTCATCTGGATCACTATAATTGTTATCCAACTCATTAGAGCTTAGTTTTTGAACCCACTTTCTACAAATCCATTGTATTGGGCTCTTTGGGCCTAAATTCCTTTACCTTTTGGGCTTAGGAACCTAATTGTGTCATTACAAGAATAATTTGAAAGTTCTATTTTAGGGGGGGAAAAAAATACAAATGATGGAAATAGGTAATACCTTCAAGTTTCATAATCCCAAAAATTCTCACAATCCCATATTTGAACCTCAAATTTCTTGAAAAAAAAGGGAGCAAGTTATGCTACTGATCTATAAGATTCTTGACCAAACTTTTATGTTTTAGATGGAAGTGATATACCATTAAACTACAATTAAAACTAATAAGACAAGTGGGTGGGTGAAATTTGAGTGACACAATGGAACCACATTAAAGATTTATACTCTGACCAAACTGTGATGAACCTTTTGAGAAATCCAATCACCTGCTAAAGAGGACTCAGACCAAATAAGACCACCGGGATGGGTGATCAAAGAGGTTCTGATGGTTAAATCAGAAAACCAGTGGAGAAGATGAGGGATGGAAGAGTTATATAATGCATATAGCTTGTTAAAATGACCTCTTTTTGTTCGACAAAAGGGTATTTATAAAGCATAAGGAGATTTTTTTACAAGAATTTGACTTAAGACTTGGTTGTAGACTTGCCAGCAAATCTAAGACCTAACATTAACCTTGCCAAATTAGTTGTTCCTTAAAGTCGGTTGAAGAAATGTGTGTCAGGACAACCAGTTTAAGATATATACAGATAAAAATAAGTTTATATCATTAAATATGGTAGTTTGAGTTCAACCATGGTCTTTTGATTTTTTTTTCCTTTTGGTTTAGAAAGGGATCATAAGCACCCATGTTGATCTATACTATAGGCATTAACGTGGTAATTCTTAAGAATGCAAACAAACAAACAAAACCGAAAACCTAAATTAATGAATCAAAAACAGTCAGGATGGCCGAGTGGTCTAAGGCGCCAGACTCAAGTTCTGGTCCTCTAACGAGGGCGTGGGTTCAAATCCCACTTCTGACAATTCTTACATTAATTTTTCCTTTTTTTCTTTTCCACTATCTCTAATAAAACGGCACCTCTACACGTCGTTTTACAAACTAACGTCGTTTTATAACTAACAAAAACCCTAAGCAACGAACCAAAAAAAACACAAACAAACACACCACTACACTACTACCACACAGTTTAGCAACCGAGTTCTTCTGAGTCGACTCGTTCCGCCATGGACGAGTCTACTACCGGCACTATCACCACCACAGAAGAATCCGTAGTGGAGAACCCCGAGCTCTCTCTTGTCCCGCCACCGCCGTCAGAACCAGCCGACTCTCACTCTCAGTCTCACTCCGAGCTCACGACCGAAGAACTCGTCGCCAAGTCCATCGCTCCCATAAAGAAACACTTCCTTCGTCCTCCGCCTCTCAGACCTTCCTCAAACGACGCCGTTTCCCAAGCCACCGCCAACGCCGCCCCAGCTCCGTCTCAATCCACCTTCGTCAAAGACAAAAAATCCAAACGCCAACTCAAACGTGAACGCCGTCAGGTCCTCTCTCTCTCTCTCTCTCAAAACCCTAACTTTTTGCTTTTTTTTCATATTCATACATACATACAGTATATTGTATATGCTAAACGAAGCGTTTCGATAACATTGTAGGATCAAAAATCATCAAAAAATATCTGTCCTTTGATTGCGAAAACCGGAGATATCACTTCGTGTCCTTACAATGATAAGTGCCGATTTAGCCACGACGTTGAAGGGTTTAAAGCTCAGGTTTTTTGAATTGAATTTGAATTTGAATTAGTTTGTAGTTTCTTGTTTGAGTGATAAAAATTTGATTTTTGGTTTTGGTTTTGAAATGCAGAAACCGGAGGATATAGAAGGGGAGTGCCCGTTTTTGGATTCGGAGGAGCCGTGTCCTTATGGCTTGGCTTGTAGGTTTTTGGGCACACATAAAAGTAAAGATAAAGATGGTGTTTTGGGTGGTAAGAAGAAGATGAGTGATGAGTGTAATGGGTTGAATAAGGATGTTCAGAAGCTTTTGTGGAAAAATAAAATGAAATTTCCTAAGGCTGATGCCAAACTCAAAGCTCTTGGTCTCCTGGTAACTATGCTAAGATTTTACTTTTCTACTTAAAATGCATTTACGTGTTCGTATTTTTATCTTGCATACTACTTTCGTTGTTGTTTAGAAAGAGAAGCTTGTAAAGATTTTCGTACGGGTTTTATTGATTTAGAGAGTGTGTATGATAGAGACTATAGACTGCGTAGAGAGATTATGGGGTGGGTTTAGATAAGATTAAGGATATGTATAATGCTAGTTGTAACTGGCGGGAGAACAAATGGATCAATAATTCATATTCATCTTTTTCTCTTGCATACTACTTTCATTCTTATTTAGAAAGAGAAGGTTGTAATGATTTTCATACGGGTTTTGTTGATTAAAGAGTGTATGATAGAGGACTATAGACTGTGTAGACAGATTATGGGGTGGGTTTAGATAAGATTAAGGATATGTATAACATAGTTGTAACTAGTGTGAGAACAAATGGATTGATAATTCTTAAGGACGTATATATTGAAGAGGATGTGATTTATAGGATAAGAGTGGATGAAGTGGAAAAGTTCTTTGGGTGTATTGTGTGATTATAGAATACCTGTTAAGTTGAAAGGGAAAGTTTTACAATTTATGCTATATGGTTGCTGAATGTTCGGCTATCAAGAAGTAACATATTCATAAAATGAGAATATTAAGTTGGGTAAGTGGAAATATAAGGGTGGCTACTAATGATGAAAAGATGAGGAAGAGTCGCTTGAGATGATTTGATTATATGTGCAAAGAAGAGCAATTAACACACTAGTGGGGAAGAGTGATTTGATTTAAGTTGTTAGAATGAAAAGAGGTAGTGGAACAACTAAAATAACACTAGTAGAAGTAGAAAAAAGGACATGCTATTCAAGGAAGTAACAAAGAGTACGTTTTTGGATATGATACAATGGGTAGGGAGAATACATGTGGCCGACTTCGATTACTTTGTTGAGGATCCATAGCCGACCACAAAGTTTTGGAACTAAGGATTTGTTCCAGTTGTTGTTAGGCTGAAACTTGGAACCCAATTCATTTTAGGACCTAGTAGTCACTGAAGATATCATGGGCAATTGAATCATTACACTGCCTTTCATTGTCATGCAGCATGAATCTTAAAAAATATGTTAAGAATCTTTGTACATCATCTTACTGGATCCTAGAACCTCTGACCTTGAGAATGCTCTCAAGACACTAGCCACACATTATACTTTTAACTGCTTTTATTGTGTTGCAGGGGAAGGCAAAGTCAAAAACGAAAATTGTTGAAGAAAAGGAGGAGGATGAAACTGTTCCAGGTACTTGTCATGTCACTGATGGAAATGGTGTTAGTGAAGTGAACGGTGACTTGGATTCTAAATTGGAATCAGCTGAAGTGCCAGAAGAGGATGATCTAGATATAAAAGTTGGATCTGATGAACCACCCATGAAGAAACCAAAATCTGTAATTGAAGAAAATGGTAGCTCCGCTAAAGCCAACAATGAAGGTTTAGCTTTTATATCAATTGTTTGTTTTTTTATTCATTTATTTTTGAAAATATGTGGAGGTATTTAATATACTTCATCTAAGATCTAGGCAACTTAGATGGAATATCTTGCAACAGATGTGACTTTCATGGAGAAAGTTGTTGGGGAAAGCTGTACACAAACTGCACCAGAAGCTGGAATGGATGTTACAACTCCAGAAGGTGATAGAAGCCTAAAGTTGCACCCACGTGAAAAGAAGATTATCGATTTTAGAGAAAAACTGTATCTTGCACCTCTGACCACTGTTGGGAATCTTCCATTCCGAAGGGTTTGCAAAGTCTTGGGAGCAGATGTAACATGCGGTGAAATGGCAATGTGTACTAATCTTTTGCAGGTCTCTATGTTGTTCTTTGTCTGCTTAATTGATTTATGTCACTTTTGCCTAGGAAAATTTGTTCTTCCTAAAATTTGGTGTGGATTTATGAATGCAATTTTCAAGTGGTGCTGAAAAGCATAATTTTTGTTTTTACTTGTAAGGTGTTGCGTAGATATATGCAGTTTTGCCACACTCTGACATGTAGCCAAGCATTCATTGTAATCATGGAATTCCCAGTATAAGAATCAGAACAGTTTTTTTTTTTTATTCTTCCAATTTTTAGTCCACAGGAAGATGATATATTTTAGATCACCTTAAGATGGAAATTGGCATGGTAAAATACACTCCCCACCCCTCTTGAATCCCAACAACAGGGGCCCCTTTTTCTTTCTCCCTTTTGATTAGCGTTTCACTAGTTTCGTGCATCTGTATTTACCACACTTCATACTTGAACTTCAACATTACCTTTTTTAATTTGGCTGCATTTTTCTTTTGGGAATAGGGTCAAGCTTCAGAATGGGCACTGCTGAGAAGACATTCTTCTGAGGATTTGTTTGGTGTTCAGATATGTGGGGCATATCCAGACACTGTGGCACGTGCTATGGAACTTATAGATCAAGAATGTACAGTGGACTTTATTGATATAAACATGGGGTGCCCAATTGATATTGTAGTGGAAAAGGGTGCTGGATCTGCTCTTCTTAATAAGCCAATGCGTATAAAAAGCATTATAGAAGCAGCTTCTGGCACTGTGGATAAACCTATTACTGTCAAGGTGCTTGCTTAGGATTTATGTAGATTTCTTATGAATATGAATTGAGTGATCTGTGGCAGTTTGATCTGTAGCAGTTTCCATTCTTGCATCTTTAAGCTGGAAACTTTGTTTTAAGTTTTTTTCTTCCCTGCTTCTGTAATCAACTTTTTTTTTTTTTGGTCTATGGATTTTTGCTCATCAATCTTGTCCAAGATGCATTATACTTTTTCTTCTTTTCCTGGGTTGCTGCAGGTGCGAACAGGTTTTTTTGAAGGCAAAAATCGCATTGATTCACTGATTACAGACATTGGCAACTGGGGAGCTAGTGCAGTAACAATACATGGTCGATCACGTCAGCAACGGTATAGCAAGCTTGCCAACTGGGACTATGTATACCAGTGTGCCAGAAAAGCTCCTGATGCTTTGCAGGTTATGGGAAATGGAGATGTTTTCTCGTATTTAGACTGGAACACACGCAAAGCTGACTGCCCTGAGCTTGCTACATGCATGATTGCTCGAGGAGCACTAATTAAGGTTTGTGTTTTGCCTAGTATAGTTTCCGTGTACTAGGGTTGCATCCCTTTCTGCGCTTTCAATACATTATTTACTTATTCCCACCCCACCCCCACCTTCCCCCCTTTGCTGTTTTAGTGCATGCTTTAAAGCTTGTGAATATGCTAAATTTTTCTTTGCAGCCTTGGATATTTACTGAAATCAAGGAACAGAGGCACTGGGACATTACTTCTGGGGAACGATTAAATATTTTGAAGGATTTTGTGCGTTTGGGCCTTGAACATTGGGGTTCTGACACAAAAGGTATGTCTTATTTATTGAATTGGCACATAATATTTGTATCTAGATATATACTTGATGGAGCTGTATATCTTGACAAAAAGGTACAGTAATTTGACTGGGCTGCAAACATAGATTCAGTTTCTCTTTAGAAGTGCGTCTTTCTGTTATGAGTCTTCTAGTTCAGTGACATTGCTTGGTCTTCTTTACAAGAAGAACCATGGATTGAATCCCACTCCCCACTTGGCGCATAAAAGAAGTGCATATTTCTATGAACCTGAAAGCGATAGTATGAGAGTAAAAAATGGGTATGTTAAGAAGCCTTCGGCAAGCAATTAAGTCTTTGCTTTCCTGAACATAACATTGTCTATGACTAAAATTTGTTGTACTTTATAACATTTGAGCAATGGACCCAGCACCTTTTTTTAGTTTTTCAATGCTGTCTGAAGCTTCTCAAATTTTTTTTCATGTGTTTGCTGATCAAAATTTTGATTATTCTGGGATTTTTTCCTTGGATCTTACACCTGCAGGAGTGGAGACAACTAGGCGATTTTTATTGGAATGGCTTAGTTATACTTGTAGGTATATACCTGTTGGTCTTTTAGATGTTATCCCTCAAAGACTGAACTGGCGCCCACCCTCCTACTACGGTCGTGATGACCTTGAGACATTAATGGTCTCAGATTCTGCAGCTGACTGGGTATGTCTTCTATATTGGCTTATTTATTTCACCATTAAGCATCTAGATTTTCTAGTTTGCTTACTTTCCTTTTAATTTGTTGCAGGTTCGGATATCTGAGATGTTACTTGGCAAGGTTCCAGATGGCTTCACATTCGCACCAAAGCATAAATCTAATGCTTATGACCGGGCAGAAAATGGCTAATCTTATGCAGTTCATCGATGTTGCCTTGAGGCAACTTTGTTTGGTAGATTAATATCGGGTACACAAAAACATTTCTTTGCTGGCGCATTCAACCCCAATGGTTTTTTGCTGCAATAATGTTATACATCTGATATACGCATCATCCCTCTCATTGTGTGAGCCTCACGGTTGCAAGAGGAAAGCTGCAGATATCAAATGCATGAGATACCTTCCCCTTTTATTGGATGCCAGTGTGTTTACATAATTGAAGGATATCTTAAGATGTCTTGGATGCACAGCTCATTGTTTGAATAAAAGCAAAAAAGGAAATGAGCATTTAACGTTTTGTTGACATCTCTACTGTAATTTAAAGGTGGGGTTAATTGACCACCTAGATTTTGAAGCTGTTCATTTGTTATTCAACAACATTGTGACTTTGTCATAGGCAAGCATGCAATTTTCATGAGGTTGAAATATTGACTGAGACAAACTTGGTTTTGCGTAGCTGCACTCTTTTTATTAGATTTGTTTTTTGGTTTGTGAAACCCATCATGGTAGGGGCCCTGGAATCTCTCTTAAGTCTCTTTCTACATTTTAAAAAACTGTCATCTTTTCAGATATTGTAAAGTGGGGACTTGGAATCTTTCTTTACATTTCTGAAGTATCTTTATAGAGTGTGGACACTGGGAAATCTGGGAAGTAATAAAGTAGAATTCGTCAAAGCTTTGGAGCATGACATCTTTGTGAATGAATTTTTGCTTCTTTCATTCCAAAAACGTGTCTAGGTTCTTGGAATTTATTAGTACAGGTTAATAAATGCTTTTTCTTTTTTTCAAGACTGTCCTTGAATTGACAAGAAAAATTGAGTAGAACTTGTTAGGCATGACAATCAATTTCACATGGGATGCTAAGAATGGGGACTGAAAACGTTGAATCCAATCTTTTCTTATTTTGAAGTAACCTTTGATGCGTATGAAAAGAATATAAGGATTTAGTTTATCTTCAAGAAAATCAATATTGCTATGAAACATGGTTTTGGAACGATTTGGAGCTAGAGTAGATGCCAGTGGCTTTGAGGCAAGGCTTTAAGAATAAGCAAAGATCCATATACTAATAAGGATGTACAAAAGGCCCCCACAAACTATACACTGTTTATTTTAATCCCACCAAAATGACACCGTTTGAGTTCAGTATTATTGTGCATTGGATCTTATAAGATGTTGACATGTATTCAACATTATGTGTCAGCATTTTAGTTCAGTGCTATTGTGCATTAGACTTGATAAAATGTTGACATGTTTGAGTCCATTGTTACTGTACATTGAACTGATAAGATGTTGAAATGTATCAAACATCATGTGCCAGCATCATAGTGCCCCGTGGAAAATATGTGTATATATTTGCTGGTTGCCACACGCTACCTCCCAGTTGGCAAATATAGTGGATTGGTTTTAAGTATAAAATCAGTTATGGGAAGGATTAAGTGCATTGTCACAAGAGACAAGACTGCTCAGAATCATTTTTTGAACTTTGCACTTAACTCAATTATCGTGATTGATTCTCATGTCTACAGCTTGATGGCATATGCATATTTCTTATCTTGTCCTCTCAAGAATATGGACAACCTCCTGGCCTATTGCTATAGCTCTAATTTATTCGCAACCTCATTAAACAATTGTAGAGGTGAAAAAATTGTGAAACTATAAGTTATGAATGGTGTATAATAAAAGTGATGATAGTAATGATCTTATTGTTTCACAATTGTAGAGGCCATAGAATTGTGAAACCATAGGTTATGAATGGTGTGTAATAAAAGTGATGATAGTGGTGATCCCATTGTTTCACAATTGTAGAGGCCATAGAATTGTGAAACCATAGGTTATGAATGGTGTATAATAAAAATTATGTTAGTGGTAATCTCATGTAAAAGTGATGTTGCACTAATCACAATCTAATACATATGTTGTGGGAAGAATTGTAAATTTTTTTTGCTCTCAAATTTATCAGCTTTTTCTCTCATACCAAGTGATTTTGGCTGCTTTTGACTGAGCATGGAAAAGAAATAGATAGTGGGCTGAATTTTGCTGTTTGAACTTGCACAAGGGGCAAGAGAAATGGCAACAGGACTGAAATTTATTGGCGCTGGTTCAGCATTTTGTGGCAAAACTCCATCAGCTATAACAGAACATGATTATTCCTTTTGTTGGGCAAGTGAACAAGATGTTTCACATAAGTGTTGTTACTTGTTACTATAATTACTCTCTCTCTCTCTCTCTCTTTTTTAATATAGACAACTAAAAAGATTTATTGAAGAAAAAAAGAAGGAAAACTTCTCTCTTTAAACAAGTTCATTAGCTGCAAGACATTATACTGCAAATCCTTCTTCCACTCCAGAAACTAGTTGCTTACACATTTGGTCTGACGCCAAAACTTTCGAATCTGACCTAAGCATTAGATGGTCTATTGCTACAGCTAAGATACCGTACATGTTCAATGCAAGAGTTCAGCATGAAAATGAATTATAACAATTGTTGAGTTGGCATCAGGAAAAAGGAAACTACTTGCAGCAATCATGCAAGGTTAGAATTTGAGGGGATGAGGCAAAGGCAGACGAGTGTATTTGTCACATCCAATACAATGCCTCCATCAAAGTCTTCAAATGATTCACATTTTCATTCTCTTTTACTGATTCACATGGTTCAAGCTTTTCTTGCTTAATTCAAGTCTTTAGCAACAGAGACCAATAAGTTGAAAAGACGCAAAGAAGTAGAAGTTTCATGACAACACAGTTTCTATCTGAATTCAGAGATGATAACGTAGATTTATCAGAGATAATTCATTGGTGGAACTACAAGAAGTTTTGTAGATGTTGCTGAAAAAGACCATCTGAATGATTTTGTACAATATTAGTTGATTGACATATGACATGCTATTTTAGTTCCGGCAGGCAAATTAGTTTCTAAATTTCAGTATTTAACCACCATCTAAATTTTCCACCAACCAAAAATTGAAACAATGGCTAAAGTTCTGTTGCTCTATAAATTGGGGGTTCACCCTTTATTAATAGTTCAACAATTAAGCCAATGGTCTGTATTACAAGATCAAGCTTGGTGAGTTTTACTTAGTTTAACTGGTAAAATCTCTTAAGTGTTGAAATATAGATCTACAGTTTAAACCCCACCTACACCAAAACTTATTGGTGCCTTGGCTTGATGCTAAAGAGCAATCATTTAGAGCAGACGCCATAGATTGATATTCTAACCTATTTTTTTTATTAAAAAAAAGTGTAGGCATTTTTTTTTGGGATAAGTAATTAATATTAATATGCATTTGATCTTATTTGCTATATCAAGAGGCCAATGCAATGCTACATATTCTTTTATCAGACCATAACCATTCAATTTACTCTGCAACATCGTGTATTTGTAGTGCTCAAATCAAGCAAGAGATCCAAGACCAAATTCTGAACAAGCTATGGACCAAAAGGAAAAACAGTAGCGGGAAGAACTAGGAAGCTATAATAGAAAACTCTCAATATCAGAGCAGATCTCAATACGGAAGATTTAACCTAGTGTACCAAAATCATGTCAAAGAAGTTCTAGCATAAAACCCAAATATATGTCAGATTCAAAACTGAATAACATGAACTAACAAAATTGTACAAGCCTTGAGCTTTCAGTTCCAAAGTGAATTGAGGAAGCACATAATACTGTAAGTAGAGACCGCTGAAGAAATCTGTCGCTCACTGCCTCTCATATCTGATAGCCCTACATCTTGTTCTGTGGATCACAAAAGGCATGTATAATGTAAAACAGATAATTGCAAGCAACAAAACCATCAGTGTATGACAGCGATTAGGCAGTGCTAACCTCCAATTCTGACTTTGGTTTTGCTTGAACCCAACCCCCATCAATGGATTCTAAACTCCCATTTATCCCATCGTCCACAAAATCACCAACCCTTTTCACCTTAAGCTCCCTAGGCTCAACAGGATACTTGCCAGAGAAGCAAGCATAACAATAATTGGGTGCATCTTCAGCCAACAACTTCTGCAGGCTATCAATGGGAAGAAAAGAAAGTGAATCTGACCCAATAAACTCCCTAATCTCCTCCGTGCTCATCCTATTAGAAATCAACTCCTCTGAACTAGGTGTATCCACTCCATAATAGCAAGACCCGATAATCGGTGGGCTTGCAATCCTCATGTGAACTTCCTTAGCCCCAGCCTCCTTTATCAACCTAACAATCTTTGAAGATGTTGTTCCCCTCACAATTGAGTCATCCACAACCACAACCCTCTTTCCCTCCAACACTGCTCGAACTGGTGATAACTTAAGCTTCACACCAAAGTCCCTAATCTTCTGTGATGGTTCAATGAAAGTCCTCCCAACATAGTGTGACCTTATCAAACCTTGCTGAAATGAAACCCCAGCTTTGGCAGCATAACCAAGTGCAGCCACGACCCCAGAATCTGGCACTGCTATCACAACATCACAATCAACAGGTGACTCAGTTGCAAGTATCTCCCCAAACCTTCGGCGAGACTCATACACGGAACGCCCAAAAATCACAGAATTAGGCAAAGCAAAGTAAATATGCTCAAAGATACATTGTTTTGGCTGAGGATGAGGCATTAAACAAAGTGATTGAATCCCAGTTTTATCAACCACCACAACCTCACCAGGAAACACTTCCCTCTCATATGTAGCCTCAATCAAATCAAGTGCACAAGTCTCAGAAGCAAAAACCACAGCACCATTACTCCTCCTCCCCATAACCAAAGGCCTAAAACCAAAAGGGTCCCTCACAGCAACAAGCTTATCTTTAGTCAAAAAAACCATTGAATAAGCACCCTCAACTTGCTGACAAGCATCCACAATCCTCATAACAAAAGGTCTATCTTTTGAAATAGCAATTAAATGAAGAACAACCTCGGTATCAGAACTAGTATTAAAAATTGAACCATTTTCTTCAAGCTTAGCACGAAGTGAACGATAATTCACTAAATTACCATTATGTGCAACCCCAACAGAGCCAAACCTGTACCCAGCAACAAAAGGTTGAACATTTTTCAACATAGATGCCCCTGCTGTTGAATACCTTACATGTCCAATAGACAAATCTCCAGGCAATTGATCAAGCTTTGATTCACTGAACACCTCAGAGACCAATCCAACTCCTGTAACCGATTGAAGCACGTCGTTTTGGACGGTCACGATGCCAGCACCTTCCTGGCCACGGTGTTGGAGAGCATGGAGAGCTAGATAGCAAAGCCTAGAGGCTTCTGGGTCACCATATATACCAACTACACCGCACTCCTCGCGTGGCTTATCGTCATCATCAAAACTAACAGAATGGTCATCTGGGTTCGTATTGTTTGTGGTGAAAAACTCGGAGATGGGGTTTTTGGATGAGACTGTGAGAGAGGTTTTGTTGGTGTGAGAGAAGGAGGCTTTGTGAGAAAAAAAGGAGGGTTTTTGGAGGGTTTTGGAGGGGACAGAGAGATGGGTTTGTGGTGAGTTTAGAGGGAGAGGGGTTGGTTTTGAGAGAGAGGATGAGAAGGAAGATAGATTGGTGGCGGCCATTGAAGAAGGAAATGGAAGCTTAGAGAAGAAAGATAAAAGAGAGAGCTTTACACAATAGAGAGGACTCTGGAGTTTTGAGTCCTTTTTACCTCTTTGGGTTGTTCTAGGTTTTTCCTAGGTATGTTTGGAGTTTGGAGTTTTGAGTCCAAATCCAAAGTTTCCAAACAATATTCAACTTCTTTGAGTGGTTGTGTTTACTTCGTGGTGAGGTTTCTTTAACAATAGACTTCTAGAAAAATAAATAAATTTTTATAAAAAAAAAGGAAAATAAATAAATAAATTTGGGTACCAAAAAGAAGATATATTTTGTCATGTGGGATAATATATTAAATTATTTTGTTGTGTTTGGATTATATTTTTTTACTTGTGAATTTGTCATTGTGTTTGGATTATATTTTTAGTTTTTACTAATTTGGTGATTTAAGTGAAAGGGCATAAATAATAAAGGTAAAGTTGTATATATTACTTTGACAAAAATTGGCCTAAACCTACTCCTCTCATCTCGTTAAACATTAACTAATTACTTAGCCAAAAAAGGAAACAATATGACTACATATAAAACTGTAACAAACTAAACCATATATTTTCAAAAGTAATAAATTAAACTATGATATTTTAAAAGGTAAAATATTAAACCCTTCACTCATATATATATATATATATATATATATTTAGAGAAAACAATAGTAGATTTTATTTATTAAAAAAGAGAAAATATTAGCATTGATTTAACCAAACAATAGTCTCCTCATTTTCTTTTGCAACTCTAGCAAAAGTTAAAGCAACTTAAACACATCTTAAAGGTACACTATCAAAGGATATATAATAAAAAATTTCACAAATAAGATTAATATCCTTAATAAACCATGCGACTTCCAACAAGCAAATCCTATATGATTTCAAATGATCAACCAACTCTCCAAAAGTGTGTTCCACAATGAGATTAGAAAAAAAATTTGCTTGACAGAACAATAAAGCTTTTCTCATAACTGAATGAGGAATTCCATAATGGAGCTTGAAGCCAAAACGGTTTGTGCAAAGGAATAATCCAAGAATAAATGGTTCCAGGATTCGACATCCTTGAAACATAAAATATGTCGAGTTTCAATGAGAAACAAGACTTGGGAACCTCCTTCTCACGCCAAATATCGACGTTCTTGAACTGCCTGTGAGATCCTAAGCCCCTAACAATTTGGATTGATAATTTTCATGTAGAAAAGGGGGGTTGGGTACCAACCCCAAATGCAGGATGAGGTGAATGTCTCTCACCTTTGTCAACTGCTTGTCTCTTGTGGAGGGAATTTTTTGCTAAAAAAAAAAAAAAAAACTACTTCCAGTAGCTTCAAATTAAAAATAGATTGATGTTTAATTTGTTACTTTTTAAAAATCAAGGGTTTAATTTGTTTTTTTTTTTTTTTTGAAATGATAAGATTAATTTATTATCTTTTGAAGTCTCATGTTTGATTTGTTACTTTTAAAATTATGTTGTTTACTTTGTTACACCCCTAAACTATATGGTTTTAAGCTATAATAAATTAAAAGAAAGGGTGAAATTTTAACTTTTGCCAAAAAAAAAAAGAATTTTAAAAAACTATACTTTGTAAGAGTGTCGTAATTCACTGGTTTTTTCTTCCTTATGAATTATAATTTTATTATGTAAGTTTTCTATAACATACCATATTGACATATTCAATATTCCAGTAAGTCAGCAACCTTCTCATAGTTTAATGTACTACGATTATAATAACCTAAGGGACAAGAATTTGAAAGTCATGCATAATATCTTGAATGAGAGAACAAGCTGAGCAATGTTAGGTACACACAAAATTTGACAATATTTTTAATAACAGTTGAGTTGTCAAGTTTTTTCTGATTTTTATCTAAATTTATCACTGACATAACTTTTTTTACCTATCATTAACATTCTGTCACATCAAGCAAATGTAAATTTTTCTGTCTTTTTATTTTTTTGTTTTTTGCGTGTCTATACTCTAGACTTTTCCAACAAGATATGCCTCTTATATCCAGGTTAATTTTATGTCATATTCAAGGTTACTATTTCTTGTTTTGCTGAATTAATCAATGTTACTATTGTTTTTGTCACGAAATTGTATTTTATGATATTATATTCGTTCGTACAAGACTAGAAGAGGCAAGAAAATATGGGTTTAAGGGTGGTTTAGATGACCTTTTCCAAATTATATTAAGTAAATTGTTTCCAAATGTTCTCAGTCAAATCCTTCTAGTGGGTTAGTCCAAGACTTTAGAATAAAAATCTCTTGAATGGAAAGGCCATCCCCCACGCTTGAAATGTCATATTAGACATTGGTGGGTTATTTCGGATGTTGATTTCTTTGCCTATAATATAGATTCTTTGGACTTTTCTATTTTTTTATTTTTCAATTGAGATTCTTTGGGGTCTTGCGTGGGCGACTAAGATTACTGAATGAGAGTACATTCTTCTAAAAAAAGATTATTGAAATACGTGTACCTGCTCAACTTGTCAAAGAAAATTGAATACTACTATAATTTAATCCCAATTAAGCCTTATCGATAACTTTTGGCCAAAATATCTTCATTTTTTATACCAAGGCAAAGATGG